>JAEANM010010150.1:0-15954 GCA_017656035.1 Myanophis thanlyinensis
AGGAGGAAAATCGCATGCTGCCCCAGGTGGGTGATTTCTGTTGCTAGGCATACTAGTTTGTAGCTGAGGCATGGAGATAGAAGATTAAGACTGATTTATGCCAGGGAATGGCTCGCTGTGGTGTGGAGGAGAGTGTGTGTATCTGAATGTTTTTTATACCTTTCATAGATAGGAAGTTGAAGTGTTATTGTATTTCCTCTCAGTCTCAGCATCCTAAGTGTTTTCTGGATCAAGGGGCTCAAATTCTTCTTGGAGTAAGCAATTAATCAGATAAGGAGTGATGGACAAAACTATGGAGCTGTAATGGAATAAGTCATGATGCAGAGATGGTAACTACTAGGACATTTCAATCAGAAGCATCCCATGATTTGTGGATTCATTATCTGCCCTCTGGAGTATTTCATAGCCACTGAGGAAAAGAAATCGTCAATTAGGGAGATAGACCCGCTTAGTTGTAAAATGATCATGAAGGTTATTTTATTAGGCAGTTGAATAGCCCTAGAACATGTTTGTTACACGTGTTTTTGTGTATATGTAGTTGAAACTCTACCATGCAATTCTCGCTTATGCAATGAAGAGTTGGATTTGGAGCATATAATAGGTATTTTCTATGTGACAGTTTTCATCCTTGTCATTTCAGTTATGGTCCAGATCCTTGAGAAATAATTGAGAAAAGAAACTATCATAAAGAAAAAACAAGAATATTCTGAAGTGCAGTAGTCTCTAGATTTTGTACTTAGGATACTTCTTTCCCACAAATATGCCCATACAGCTATCAAGAAAACACATTCATAGCTCAAGAAGTATAAACTTTGTCAAACTCTGAGCTTAATAAAGAAAGGCACCTATGATGATTCAGTGGCTATAGTATTCTGCTCAGAGTTCTCTTGCCTTCCTAAGAGTGAAGAAAGAGCAGGAATAGCTTTGTGTATATAGACAACAGTTTCTTATGGGTGTCTTTATTGAACACTAATAGCTGTTGTTGGTCTCTTAATTCACTTGATGCAGGGAGTAAGAACTATATGGGGGAGTTAAGCAATTAAAGCTCTTGAATAATGGCTAAGCATTAAAGAGGAACATTCTGCATGTACACTCAGCAGGAATTTTTTTAAGAGGCAGTGCATAGTAGGGCATCATGTGACAACATGGAATGAACTACGACTAGATTGAATCTCACATTGTCAAGAAGGATTTATATATTTCCCGTATCATTATCAGAACCACTACAACGGATAACAGCAAATTAGTATGTTAAGCGGGGTTCCCTTTTTTCAGATTGTGACAAAGTAAGAACTGCTCAGATACAAATCTGCTTAGTTAGTCTGGTTTTGTCTGGTTTTTGCATAGAAATATGCATTTTAGAAAATAGAAACAGTCGCAATAGGCTACAATGTCTTATGGCAATCATCCACTTTACCTCTTTCCATTTAATGTCTCTTTAATGAGCATATTAGCATTTGTGCTTAGGGTAGTTAAGATTAAACTCTTTTTCACTCTTCATTTTTTAAAGTTTTGATACTTTACTAGGAAAATCTCACTGGAGGTTCAAACCAGATTTGCATAATAAATGTATGATTAAAGAAATCTGAAGTTACAAGCTTGCATGAATTCATCAGTCATTTTTCCTTAGTCACATTCTTTGTAATATTTAAATGCTTGAGAAGTTATTTCAAAGTATCCAGATAATTGGTAGCCCTGTTTTAGAAGTTCAGACATGACATTTGTAAAGTTGTCAGTTGTGGGGACTTGCTAGTACAGAAGAATGCCATAGTATTTTCTTTAGTTTGACAACAACCTCCTGTCTCTTTTTGTCTAGCATCTACTGAATTCTTAGCCAACAAGATCAGTGACAGAGAATGTTGGCAATTGAAGTCCAAGTCACCTGCAGTATCAGTTAGGGGGAGGGATATTTAACTTCATTATTTAAGAAAAACACTGTATCTCAGAATATGTAAGTCATACATCAGAAGCAAAGCATCTGCTTTGTGGACTATGGAACAAAAATGGTAGATGCCTGTTTCAACTTACTTCATAGCAGATTTGGGAATCTTTGGGAAGAAATTGGGGAGTCCTAATATTTTTGCTGCATAGAATGTGCTGAATTTCATTTCCCATAACTCTATACTGACAGATTATTTTTAGATTCAATCTAGATATTTCTTGATTAGAAAATTTGTGGTTGCCTTGTGAATTTGGAGGAGGGAAAGGATTGTGTTTGTGCCTGCTTCTCATCAGCCATACATGTACCTTAGAAATTTTTAATGGGGATTGATTTCCCAGATCAATACCTATGAATTCCGAGGCATATAGGAATTAGGAATACTGATCTGAATTGTCATAGTTAAGTCAAAGCTTTTTTTTTACCAAGATACATCAAGAAATGTAAGAAATATTTTTGACCACTCAGTGGTATACTTTGCAACTTACTGATATGATGACTGTTCATACCCTATCATACATAGGTACCAAGTTGTATGTCAATAAGTTTATGAGTTCTTAGGGGAATTGATTCTGCTTCTAGTCAATGTTAGTTTCATCTTTGCTATGCTTTCTGTCCAGTTTCTTCTTCAGTATATTATTAAAAACACATACATGAATATGCAACTTTCCCTAACATATCTATCTTTTCCCCTCTTGCATATTAATATGGAAGCTTCCCCAGTCTATGCATTTGTATATGTGATTATCTGGTTTTCTTTTTATGTGTGTACATATGTGTGTCCTAACAATCACTGAAATATTTCAAGATATGTGCATTCTACATATTATATAATACAGGGAAACAGCAAGTTAATTGAATTAAAATGTGATCTAGATGTTTTCATCCTACCTTATACCATGTGTGGCATGTTCTGAATGTATATACTGCAATGATTGGCAAGGCTATAACTTAATCAATACTTAGGCTTCCAGTTTGTACAATACAGGTTATTAGCTAAGTTTATACCACTGGCCATAGATGAAATATTAGAATCAATAGGTTCTTGTAGAGATTTAGCTCAAGCTGCTCAGTGGTGGGATTCAAATACCATATTTTTCAATGTATAAAACACTTTTTCACCCTCAAAAAGTGGGTGAAAATGTCTGTGCATCTTATACAGTGAATGCTGCTGAAGCCCCGCCCACCCTCCAGCCCCCACCCTTTGGCCTCTGCCGCCTGACGATCAGCTGTTTCAGGCTGCGGGGATAGCTGCTGCTGTCCATCGGAGCCATGGCTGCCCATCGCCATTGCCACCTATTGCTGCCTGTGTGCGCTCCATTTTAAGCCTCCAAGCATCCTATTTTCGGCCCATTCCAGCACATGGAAATGGGATGCAAGGAGGTGTTATAAGGAAAAGATCAGAGCTCACTTTTCAGCCAGGAGATTGCTTAGCAAAGAAGAGGGGAAAAAATGAGATGCTGTCACTTTAAATTGAAAGCCAAGCAGCTGCTGCTCGGAAGAAGGTTTTTAATTGTGGAAGTGAACTAACGTTTCTGGGTCAGCTGAACAACCAAACTGGATAATAGGAAGGATTTTATATGGCTCTATGTTTTTGAAGTTTTGGGGTTTGTGCAATATGGGCTTTGTGTTTCTAAAAGGATTTGGGCAATTCCTATTGTGGCTAATGGTTTTTGTCATGTGTTTGGACTTGAGTGTGGGGCTGCTTATTCTGATTCTATGACTCTGTTTTGTTAGCTGTCAAACGTGCCACAGGGAGATTTTGAAATATCCTGTCTTGAATGGGTTTTCTATCTGTCTGCTTGTGAATAGGGCTGAAAGTCCGTCTGGCTTCCATTTTCAATAGGCCCATTTGTTACAAAGTTTCTTTTAGCTGGCCTAATGAGCCTCAGGAAGGTTTCTTTAGCAACTTGATTTTTCTTGTTTTTTTGGAGCCTTATGACTAATATTTTGGGGAAATGAAGGGAGACTTAAAATGGGCTGCAGAGAGGAAAATTGCTGGGAGGCAGAGGCAGATTTTTTTTCTTGTTTTCCTCCTCTAAAATTAATGTGCATCTTATATATTGGAGTGTGATACACCGAAAAATATGATAATTTAACAACCGGTTCTCTGTCCTAATGACCAGCTGGGTGGACGTGGGTGGGTGGTCATGTGACTGGATGGGTGTGGCCAACTTGACATTCATCACACCCAGCCCTGCCTCCTGGCTGCTCACCTCAAAAACCTCAACAAGATACAATCTCTATTGATTTACCGTGTTTCTTCAAAAATACACCTGAGTCTTATTTTCTTTTGACCCCTGAAAAACCGTCTAAGGCTTCTTTTTTAGAGGTGTCTTAATTTTTCCTCCATGCATCTTGCCTGTTCACGGGGCTGCTTCTTTTGCAGCCAAAAAGATGCATGTGGGTGGCGGCAAGCAGCCATAGAAGAAGAAGACACATGCGCATTACCGCTGCCTCCATTTTGCATTCATATGCCTTCTCCTAAGTCATCTGCAGCTCTGTTATTGGCTGAAGAAGGCTTTGCGGAAGGCATCTGTAGCCAATAACAGAACTTCAGATTGTCTTGAAGTTCTATTATCAGCTGCAGAGAGACTTTTCATTTTGCCTTCAGATGCCTTCCGGGACGATCCAAGCCAAGCTGAAAAGAGCAAACTACATGCCCAACGTGCCTTGCCTGGCCATGGGGCTGCTTCTTTTACAGCCAAAAAGAGTGAGTGACGCAACCCACGTGTCTTGCCTGGACACCAGGCCACTTCTTTTGCAGCTGTGTCACTCGATCTTTTCGGTTGTAAAAGAAGCAGCCCAGTGGACAGACAAGGCACGGAAGGAATCTGAATGCAAAATGGATGTCGGGGCGATGCACGTGTGTCTTCTTCTCTGACTGCTTGCTGCCACCTGCATGTATCGCCCCAAAGCTCTATGATCAGCTACAGAGAGACTTTATGGACAGCATCTGAAGGTGAAATAGGGGCCAAGGCGAGTGCCTGCAGAATAAGTGGATACAGAAGAAGGCGAGGCAGGTGTCGGGTGTGCAAGGCCTGGTAAGTAGGGCAGCTCCACCTCCCACCTCCCCACCCTAGCTTAATTTTTACCTGTGTGCCTTGCCCCACCCCCTGCACCCTGGGTGGGCGGGATCTTAATTAGGGGTAGTTTTGTAGGTGAGGCTTAATTTTATCGCATGCGCTGAAAAACTTGATAGTGCTTCTTTTCTAGGTGGGGCATCTTTTGGGAGAAACATAGTAGTACTACTGAACATCACTGAACAGTGGCAAGGAAAATCACAAAATGGAGCAAAACTCAGTTAAATCTTGCTTAGCAATTGAAATTTTGGTTCAGTTGTGGCCATAAGTCGAGGTCTACCGCTAATGAGAATGTAGGATAAGGAAGCCTACTTTGCTCACCCCTTTGGGGTGACTTTCAAGAAACATTTAAAGATGAAAAATTTTGGGCACAGGTGATGGTGGTGTCACCAAAGTGGATCCACTTCTTTCCTCAGTTGGTGGGTCAGCCGCACTCGGTCGAGGGCTGCCAGGGAGGTGGAGAATCTAAACAAGGGTGACGCTCCTGGCGAGAAGGCCCTTTGGTTGCATCTCATGTGAGGAGACAGGTGCTACCCAGCTGCCTTGGGAGTGAAGGGGAATAAAGAGGCCACCTGGAAGGCCAAAGGTTCACTCACTCACTTGCTTTGCTTTCTTGCCTCCACTCTTGGAAGTTTCACTTCCTTTTCTCTTCCCAGATCCCCTCTCCCTTCTTGCTGCCAGGCAATCCCACATGAAGAAAGAAGGAGGTGGCCACATTCTTAAAAAAGGACTCCTGAACTGATGCGAACTGGCTGAATCCCACCTCTAAAGCTGCTGGATCCTTCTTTCAAAAATTATATCAAAATGAATTAATGGATGCCCAAAGACACAGATATGATAATTTTATGATAATGCACAAGACTTTCTGAATGTATGATAGTCACGATGTCTTGGAAACAGTATGAATAGGAGGCTAATAGGACTTTAGATGGTAAAGGTAGTATTTTGGTCCTGATATCCCCCTTCTGTTTTGGAGTTAAAAAAAAACCTCCATTGCAATTTATCTTTCCTTTCAGTTCCATATTTGCGATTAATGAATGCATTAAAAGCTTTTAATAATATTCAAGATGTGTATATTAAAAATGAATCTACAACATATTGCACCTCTGGTCAAAATGCTTCTGACATGCTTTGCTGAGCTGATGTGATATGACACATAGTGCATCATTCCTGAACAATCATCTGCCCAGGGAAGAAAGCTGTCAAGATATTTGCCATTTAGTTTCTCTGAAAGGGAGGGAGAGTTTGTCATTATGTCTTGAAATTAAAATCTCACTCAAGGCATAGAGAAGTAGCATTCTGTGATAAACCTGTAGAGGTCATAGAATAGAACCCCAGAGACACAGGAACAGCACAGATTGGCACTAAGCACAAGAAATGTGCCTGTCAGTTTTCATTTTTCACTCAGCATGTTGTACCATGATACATTTAATATAGGGGGACGGAGTTGTATTATTGGGGCACACAGAAGAAATTGCAAGTGAAACCATATTTAAAAAAAAATAGTTGGAAAAGATTTTATGTGTGTCCAAATTTGACTTTCCCCCCTAAATCATCTTGCTTTTTAAAATCTCTCCACTCATTACAAGTTTTTATCTATATGAATACATGTACTGTAGTATTCATGTATTGTGACCAAAATTTCTGTTGTTAACTGAGACATTTTTAAGTGAGTTTGGCCACATTTGATGACTTTTCTTGCCAAAGTTGTTTTCTTGCCACAGTTGTTAAGTGAATCACTGCTGTTGATAAGTTAGTAACCTGGTTGTTAAGTGAATCTGGCTTCTCCATTGTCTTTGCTTGACATAAGGTCATAAAAAGTGATCACATGACCCTGACACCCAGCAAAGGTCGTAAAGATGAACCAATTGCTAAGCATCTGAATTTTGATCGCATGATCATGGAGATGCTGCAAAAGTTGTAATTATGAAAAATGGTCATAAGTCACATTTTTTTCAGTGCCGTTGTAACTTTGGACAGTCACTAAATGAACTGTTGTAAGTCAAGGACTAGATTAGAAATATTCCTAAAAAGTGTCACCCTTTGCTAGAACTATGAACCAGCAACATTATTGCCAGGACAACAATATCTGAAGCAAATAAAAGGATTCCCTTTGTTGCTAGAAATATATAAAAATATATTCAAGGGATTGAGAAATTAAATCCTCAACTTCCATGGCAACACATCAGAGTAGATTAAAGAAGAGGCATTGACACAATGTGCTTGTGCAAAAGTTAGGCAATGAATCAAAAGGAGGAAAATAATATTTTCATTATTTGTGCCAGAGAGGATAGAAATACATTTTATCATTACTTAGGTTGAGAATTTGATGTTCAATCTCATCTTTTTTAATGCTTTGGTGTAAAAACTAGTTTCCCGATGGGTCCTACAGAACAATAACAAGAAACCCAAAACCTCCTTACTTTGAGTAGACCCAATATAGGAGATGACTTTTATTGATACATAGCAAATCTTTGAGTGATATTGAAATCTTCTTCAGGCACAATGAAAAGGGAACATACTCTGATCTTAATTGTATCTTCTGTCAGTAATAACAGAACTAGTTTCTCTGGTTTCTTAGTGTAAGAATGGTCAGCTAGGGATAATTATTTTCAGAGTATTCAGGTGAGCTAGCTTAGTAAATCCTTGCAATCACCGTTATTTCTGGCACCTCTGAAAATTAGTATAAAACAGGGGTGTCAAACTGGCAGCCTGTGGCCGGATGTGTCATGCGCAGGCCACACACCCCCAGCTCCACGAATGGGAAAAATGTTGCAAAACATCACTTGATGGCAACATAATGCTGCGAGTTTGACATCCGTGGTATAAATTATCTTGACTCATTATAAATCATGGTTTGAATGACTATCAGAAATGCATGGAACAAAAGTACAGGAGAAGAACAATATCAATCAATAATGTATCAATCAGTCAATCAATAATAACTGATCTTAGATAAAAGACCAAGAAATGATGAGTGTATCGGTTATACATTTCCATCTATGTAAACATAGTTTGTGCAGAAAACTTTAGGATAATTTGCATTTTGTTTTATGTATAATAAATATTTATCATTCTTTTTCATAATTTTGATTCTGTTTGATGGATGAATATTAATTGAGATCTCAAAGCTTTTTAATGGGCTAATTTGTTGGGGATGGCTGGGTCATCTTACTATCTTTTTCATTGTGTATTTTGGCTTGGTTCTGGTTTTTTTATAGTTGAAGTTAGCTTTTAACAGAATGATGTTCCTGTAATATAGTTACTTTTTTGTTCTGTTCCTCTGGTGGTGGGTTAAGATGCAAGATAGAATTGCAAACTTTTAGAGAGTCATTATTTCCAATACTTCTTGCACTTTCAACTCCACCCTGTTCTTTTTTTTCCATTAGTTTATCACCTGAATTCTAAGTTTCCTTCTATTCAGCTCCTCCTGCTCCTTCTTAAATCTTCTTTTCTGCACCTAATTAAATTGCTAGCTAGAAAGTAATACCAGTTTTTCTATAATACTTTATTCCTGACATTCTGATGACAGTACTTTTAAAAGGAAAGTCTCTGTCAAGTCAAGCTTTATTCCTGCTGTCTTAATATTCAATTCAGTTTCAATTTCACTGCACACATGTTGTGCATTGACAATAAAGGTTTGAATCTAATGGCATGTCTATATAGCTTTCATGGTGATAGTGGAAAACTGGTTTATTACTTTCTTGCCATACCACCTTCTTTCAAGTCCAGTCTCAGCAGTAGAATTCCCTGGAGGTCTTTTATCCCAGTGCTAACTATGCCAATCCTGCTTACTTTCAAGCCAAACTAAGTTAGATAGAAGTGGCTGTTAATCAATTTGATGGTTTAAAAAGAAACATGCCATATGTATTTTATCAAGAATATAGTATATAATATACAATTATAAACTGTCTCTTAAAAACATCAGCTTTAAAATTGGGATATATTCACTGGAAAAAATTATCAGATAGAAGTTGAATAAACTGCCCTTAGAGTTGTATTTGTTCCCTTTCCAGAGAACAGTTTACGAATGAAAAGGAAAGACTATGATGACTGTTTTAAAAAAGATCTTGGTTACAGCACCACTGACAAAGCCAATCTATAATGACAATAAATAGTATTCTTTTTCTGACTGTTACTACATTTTGCTGCCTGTGGAAACTGGAGATTGATAAGGATCAATTTAATTTGCACAGAGCTTCCTTACAACAGCAGTCAAATCAGTAAAGACTTCCTCTCTGCTTTGCCAAGAACTTGCAAATTCATCAGTTAACAAGAAAGGTCCATTTAGAAATTGATTTAATAGTTATCTTTTTACAATGTGGCAGTTTTCCACATGCCTTGGGTGATGGCCAAGCCATTCAGCCATCACAACTAGACCAGAAATATTTAGGTATTGTCAAATGTAGACTGCTAGTTCCAGTTGAGTATGAATGGCTGATGTTTTCAAATAGCTGTATATAGTCTCAGAATGTTGATAGGTCTAACTTGATCTCTGTCTTTGAGGTCCGTTCAGTTTTTTGCTTATTAGCATTGCACCACAAGCAGTATCTGATGACTGGATCCAGTGTCTAGATCAGACATGGGCAAACTATGGCCTGCGGGACACACCCGGCCCGTTGGGCTTTTTAATCCGGCCCGCTGAACTAGTTCTGGCACAGACTGGGGAGTTCGCCCTCACTGACGCCTCCCTCAGCAGCGTATCCCTAGCACCGCCGGTGAAGCGGGACAGGCCACTGACGCCCGCGTGTCTTTGCAGGCGTGGGATGCTGAACGCCGCAGCCATGAAGAAGGTAAGCAGGCAGGCGGGCGGGGGCAGCTCTGCAGCGGCAATGCCAGCTCTTCTCCCACCACCTGGGTGGTGGGAGAAGAGCCGGCGTTGCTGCTGTGGAGCCGCCCCCACCTGCTGCCCACTGCCCTCTTACCTTCTTCTTCATGGCTGCTGCGTTCGGCATCCCATGCAAAGAAATGTGGCGGAGGGAGGGCTGCGGGAGGGGGAGTAAGGGTGGGGGAGGGGGAGGGGGAGCCCGTCAATGTGGCCCATGAGTCAAAAAGTTTACCCACCCCTTCTTCCACAGTTTATCCACTGAATACTTTTTTGACTCATTATGAAGAATTACAAGAGAGACTAAGTGCATCTTAAACTAATGATATGTACTGCATTAAAATAAATATGCCAGGATCCATTGACTTGATATTACCAGAGGATGCTGTGTCTAAGGGCTTTTCAACCCTAATGTCAGTCTTGTTTTAAAGAACTTTAGTCTCCAGAAGAGAACAAGACACAACAATGAATTGTGAGCAGGGAGGGATTGGGAAAGATGTAAGAGAAGAGTTCAAAGTAAAATGTATTTATTCAATGCCCCAGAAATTCAAGGGGCATTGGTATATACATGAATCTTGCAACATTGTTTAGTGGCTGCAGCTAATCCAAGTAAAGAATTTGAGTTGCTAGTTCTTGAAAGGTTGTATTTGGATCCTATGTATTTAATTCTTTCTGTGGTAACATATTAGTTTGCCACTATATTTTCCTGATGCATTATGTCTTTAATAGCTGGGTAGATGTGTGGCCAGTGAATACAACAAAGTACTATCTAATCTGTCTGTATTTTGGCCACCTTAGAAATATGAACACCCTGTTTAATGCAGGTTTTATTTTTAATGGGATAACAAACTTCAGTTTTTTAAATATCTAATTTAATAATGCATAGAATCAGAAAATGGGGGGTATGGAAGGGACCACAAGGAACAACCATTTCAACTCTCCTCATTGTGCAGGAAAACCAATTAAACCATCCTTGAAAGATGACTTCTTAGCTTCTTAAAAATATCCATAGGGGGATATTTTGCTTTTGTACAGATCTTACAATTATATCCGGTAGTTATTCCCTCTTATATTTAAACAAAACCTAGGTAGCTTTAACTTAGGTTGATTATTTTTGATTTCTATATCAATAGAAAATAGTTTCTGGTCATCTTTATTTCACCCTTTAATGTATTTAAATACTGATATCATGTCTCCCTTCAAGCTTTTTTTCTGTAGACTGAACATTCCAAGTTCCTTCAGGCTGTCTTCACTGGATATATCTTTAAGTATATAAAGATCATCATCTACTATTAAAAATGCTGAAATTGAAAGGAATTATATCCATAGCATTCTCTTTTCCCATTGAAGCAGTTACTTTTTCTCAAAGGAGATGAGATTTGTCTCACATGACCTACTTTTGACAAAGCCATGCTGACTTTTAGCAATCACAATATTGTCTTCAAAAGACTTTACAAGTGACCTGCTCCATTAACTGTTCTAACATCTTTCCAGGTATTAATATTAGGCTCACTTGATGAGAATTACTGGGATCCTCTTTCCTCCTGCCCCCCATTTTCTTGAAGAGGATAACTATTTGTTCTCAAGTCTTCTGACATTTTCCCAGCAATTCAGGTTTCCTAAAAGAAAATTATCAGAAGCCCTAACACAGTGGTTCTTGAACTGGAGGTAATTACTCCAAGGATTTAATTTGGGCATATCCTGGGGATAATGGAGCAATTTACATTTGCTTGTTTTGTGTGTCAAGTATCCACTTTGAAACAGCTGCTACCACAACACTTGGGTAAAATAAAAATCTCCTTTTGTGGTGCTAATGACATTATTCAAGCCTGTGAAAGATGATAATTGGGTAAAACAGTTTGCAAACAGTTCCTTCCTTGTTGTAGGATTACATACTTCATCAGGGCATGGGACCTACAGGATCCAGATTAGCTAGATCATTTTCCAGATCTTAACTGACCCTCCCATGATGTGTCTATTCCATTCCTTCCCTACCCCCCCCCCCCTTGAATATAAAGAGAGGCTACAGATTAACAGAATTGGAAGGGACCTCATCTAGTCCTACCCCACCACCCAAGCAGGCCATTTCTGACAAATGGCAGTCCAATCTCTTCTTGAAAGTCTCAAGTGATGAAGCTACCACAACTTCTGAAGGCAAGCTGTTCCATTGTTCTCACTGTCAGAAAATTTCTCCTTAGAGAGGTTGAATCTCTCTTGTTCAGTTTTCATCTATTCCTTCTCTGGCTTACAGGCGTTTTAGAAAATAGCTTGACCCCTTCCTCTCTGTGGCAGTCCCTCAAATACTGGAATACTGATAAGTGTCTCCGCTGGTCTTTTTCTTCACTAGACTAGCCATGCCGAGTTCCTGTAACCTTTCTTCATATGTTTTAGTCTCCAATCCCCTAATGATCCTGGTTGCTCTTCTCTACACTTTTTCTAGAGTCTCAACATCTTTTTTTATTGTGTGGTGACCAAACCTGGATGCAGTACTCTAATAGTGATCTTACTAAGGTTTTATAGAGTGGCATTGGTACCTCACTTGATCTTGATTGTATCCTTCTGTTAATGCAACTTAGGACTGCATTGGTTTTTTTGGCTGCCGCTGCACACTGCTGACAAATAGGAGTTCCTTATATTCTCTTTGTGATCTGTTAAGATTTTTTCCATTTGGAGCAAATAATCAGCCCACCATTTTTTTTGCCTTCCTTTTGTTAGTACCATTTGAAGAAACACTTGTGTTACATTTTTCCTGGCTTGTTAGCCTTATTTCATTTTTTTGCTTTTTGCTTTCCTAAAATAATTTCTACATATCTGAGCAGACTGCCTTGGTCACTAGTCATTCCATTTCCAATTTCCATTTCCCAAAAACATCTTCAGTCTTAACTCTCTTGTGAGCTTATTTTGCTTCCTCATTAGTATTGGGACTGCACTATCCTTAATTCACTTTTCAAAAGGTCCCAGCCACTTTTGCTTCAAGCTTTTCTTCTCAGACAGGGCCAATTATAGTCACTGTCACAATATGGCCTTGTCAAGTAATGTTGAATAATTAGTTATTCCCGTGCATGTGATTTTACTGACTTTGCGATTTTATGAGAATGAAGATGACATCGTATGACAGAGGAAAGTAATTTGCTTGAACGGTAAAATTCTTGTGTACTTCACTTTATATTGCATTTATATAGAAACTGCTATGCTGGAACAGCACACCCCCAAGGAAACTTCAGAAGCACCATTCTAATTACAGCTATTGATTTTCACTAGACTTCATTTGTTTTTCTTTATTTTTACTTTAGTCTTCTCTGCCATTCTCTTCCGCAGAGCCATAACTGGCAGGAGAGAACCTCCTGGACTAGCAGCTCCTACTTGAAAAGTGGGTGGCAGCCATGACTAAAAGGGTCTTTGCCCAGGGGCACCTTGTGACCAGTTGCACCTGTTTCTGGATTAGGAGTAAACTCATGGAATACATTACTGTAATGTGCTCTATATAGGGATTTTCCTTAACAAGCATTTGCAAGTTTCAGCTGGTTCAGAATGCAATGATATAGACATATTTGAGCATTGTACTGGTCCATGAGCTGCCAAACTCCCAGTGGGCTTCCATGTACAATTCTGGAGGTTGGTCATTATCTATAAATCCTTACGTGACACAGGGCAGCTTATTTATGGAATGCACCCATCTCTGCTTACTGGTACGGTTGACATGGTCTAGATCAGTGGTGGCAAACTGAATGCGAAATGTCAGTGTGCACATGTCAATGTGCACGCGTGCTGTGTGCCCATGTCATTTGTGCATGCACAGTCACACAGGAGTCTTGTGCATGTGCAGTTGTGCGCAGCTCATGTGTGTTTTTTGTGCATGCACAGCCCAGCCTAGGGAAGTGGCTGGCCTGGCTCGCCTGGCGATTGGGGATTGCCACAGAAAGCATAGCTCCTGAGCTCGGACTTGTGCTGAAGCTGAGCTGCCAGCTGCCCCGCCTATGCTTTTCGGACCAGTGGTGAAGAGGGTCCAACCAGGGGGGCCAAGAAGTAGCAACATGGGCTAGGCAGCCCAGGGCATCTCACCTTCATGTCCTACCATCTCCCTCCATGGCATTTAGTCTCATCCATACCTCTGCTCCCCGTCATGTTGAATTGCATGGCCTGAGGGGGGCTCCTGCGAGCGAGCTAGTGGAGCAGCCGAGAAGTCCCACTCCTTGCCCCTCTGCGCGCCTTCTACTGCTCTCCTGACAGGCATTAAACCTCAAACTTCTCCCTGGCGACAGCCATGCAATTCACCATGGCAGGGAGTGGAAGTGTAGGCAAGACCAAAACTTAAAAAGTTTTCCTGCCTTCTGCTACGCTTTGGCAAGTGGGAATGTTCTTGGGTGAGCGGCTGAAAGGCAGGGAAACTTTTTAAAATGAACACAAGCCACATGAAGAAAGGAAGCCACGCCATGGCTCGTGTTCATTTTAAAAAGTTTTTTTTGCCTTCTGCTACACTTTGGCAACTGAGAATGCTCTTGGGCGAGCGGCTGGGCTTGCCAAAGTGCAGTGGAAGGCACTCACCAATTTTTGGTGAGCGTTCTTTGGCTTTCTCCAAAGAATGATCCCTGAATGATTGTAGAAGAACAAGCCGAGAAGCAGCAAAGTGGGCTAGGCAGGGTGTCTTGACCTTGTGGAGGGGAGGCCCTCTCTCTGTGGCATTTGATCTCGCCCATGCTTCCACTCCCTGCTAGCTCAGTCACAGGAACAGGGGGGCTTAGTCCTCGGTCCTCTGCAGCGACCCTTCAGGTCACTGTCCTGATGTCATGCACATGAACAATCATGCGCAAGTTGAGCATAGTGTTTTAGTGCATGTGCAGTAATGTGCATCTTGTGCATGGTATTTTTAGCGCATGCGTGACTCATGCATGGCATTTTCAGTGCATGCAAACTTACACAGGAGTCAGAGACATGCGCAATCAGTTGATTTAAAAAAAAAACCTTCTAAAATTATTTTGGAATAATAATATCCAAGTCCACTCATGGATCCACCCATTTCTACGAACTCTCTGCTGAACATATATGTTGTAGAGGTTTTCCTTTGACTAGCAATATATCTTTCCAACGTCTCCCCTTTCTGAAGCTTTTAAAAGAGATAGAGGTTCCTAAAGTTTTTAATAGCATGTTCCCTGAGACCAGTGGTGAAATTCAATTTTTTTTAATTACTGATTCTGTGGGCGTGGCTTGGTGGGCGTGGCTTGGTAGGTGTGGCTTGGTGGTAATGTGACTGGATGTGGGTATGGCCAACTTGATGTCACTCATGTCAAGGGGCGCTTTACCTCACCACTTATGACCATGGAGATGCTGCAACAGTCGTAAGTGTGAAAAACAGTCATGTCACTTTTTTCAGTGCCATTGTAACTTTGAATGGTCACTAAATGAACTGTTGTAAATCAAGGATTACCTGTACAAAAATACAATAAGCTTCTTTGTTTGCAAAAAGTGGCCCTAAATACCAATCATTAGATTAGAAATACCTGCAAGCCAGAGTTACAAATCAGGCAGGGTGTCAGAGCACCTTGAGGAATTAAAATAGTTAAAATTCAATGATAACTATCAACTGTCAACTCTTGCTCATAAAGTGAAACCCTTTAGCAGAGAGGTCATTTAAGGTCTCCAGAAAGAACGCACACAGGAGAAGCAATTCTTAAATCAATTTTGCACCACTGAAAGATACCAGCTGGTCTCACTCACCTCATAAGATATCCTAAGGAAAATCATTCAGGTTTAAAGAAAGATCACATGCTCCCCAGAAAGGCAGTAAAAAAATAAGTGCCAAGCTTGCATCCTACCTCTTGGAAGTACACCTCAAAAGGACAGTACCAAGAACCACTAAAGCAGTGAAGGAAGACCCCCTTCCCAGATAGAAAAAGAAACCATGAGGCAGGAAAAAAATCAAACACAATACAAATAATTCTTTTAAAACTAAAGCTACAAGCTCATTGTCAGAGCTCACATCCTAGGCAAGCTCAAGATAAGCCTAACTACAAAGACAGCAATTAATGCTAAAATGAAGCAAAGGAGTAGCTGTTGCTTGTTAAACCAATTACCAGAACAAATAGACACAGCAACTAGCCAGATTTCTG
>JAEANM010010151.1:0-15473 GCA_017656035.1 Myanophis thanlyinensis
TCCCGAATTTTGCAGCGTTTTTTAAAAAACGTCAACAATAAAAGTACATGGCTCTTGAGGCAGGCATAACCAAGGTCCATGATCAAAGTACGTGGTATCTTGAGTTAATTTAGACCTTGGAGAATGGGAATAATATCAGTTTGCATAAATTTGGAAAAAAAAGTCTAATTTGAAGAGGTCTAGAGAATATATCTGCCGGGAGGAAAAAAACCTCCATGCTGGTGACAGGAAGGGCATCTGGCCAGTAAAAACACTCGGCTCCATTCAGTTGCCCAGACTCCATCCCACAAGGGATTATTATGGGGTCGTTAAAAGTTGTTGTTGATGATGATGCTGTAGTCTTCTTGTTGAAAGATGGAATTGGGTGGTTGTAGAGGTCAAACTTGGTCTGTCTGTCAACTGTCCAGTTAGCAAATCCAGAAATTATGGGCCATAAGAAAAATATGAAACGCTTGTTAAGTTGCAGGATTGGGTGCAACAATCCTTCACATCAGGTCTGCGACTCCCCAGAGAAGCGGCCCGGTTCCCGGACTGTGTTATTGGCCTTTTTTTTTTTTCCCCTTCCTCTCCTCCCCTCAGATCCTTACGTCAAGGTGAACGTCTACTACGGCAGGAAGCGGATCGCCAAGAAGAAAACCCACGTGAAGAAGTGCACTTTGAACCCCATCTTCAACGAGTCTTTCATTTACGACATCCCCACCGACCTCCTGCCAGACGTCAGCATCGAATTCCTGGTCATCGACTTTGACCGGACCACCAAAAACGAAGTGGTCGGGCGGCTCATCTTGGGGGCGCACAGCGTCACGGCTGGCGGAGTGGAACACTGGCGGGAAGTGTGCGAAAACCCCCGGAAGCAGATCGCAAAGTGGCACAGCTTAAGCGAATATTAGCAGGGTATGTGAGGAAGGCGCGGGGTGGGGGGAGGGTGCAAACTCGCCCCCCTGCTGCCACGTTCAAGAGACTCTCCCCTTCTCGAGACACCCCTCCTTCCCCCACCTTCCAAAAAACGGCCCCTTCTATTTTAGCCGTAGAACTGACCGTTTCCATAATAAGAAGCAGCTGACTGGTTCTCTTGTTGCGACGTCGTTTACAGGGCCCGCACACACGCAGACACGTACACGGTGTGTTTGAAACAAACCGTAGGAGACAAAACAAACACAAAAAAAGTGCATTAATTTTAAGAATACCACAAAACCTATATTTAAAAAAATAAAGAGCGTTAAATCGCACTACTATTGCATGCCGAGTACAGACGTCGAGAAAAAAATAAGAAAATAAAAAAAACGCACAAAAAAAAATTAGTATAACTTTAAAATCAGTTATCGAAAAAGCAGGTTCGTTGTTTTTTTTGTTTTGTTTTAAATGCAATTTTTCTGTCACTACAAGAAGTTGTGTTTTTGTGAACAACAGTCTTTGCAGGTATTCACAACTGGTTCTATTCAACATTTCTTTTTTTAAATATATATATATATTATATATACAGATCTATATATATATTCGTGCTGGTTTCTTCGCTTCCTTTATCTCGGTTTAAGCCGTTTTTTCTATGATTTGGGTGAATTAACTTCGCTTGTACATAACACGCAGTGGTTTTAGAGGCATTTGTCTAACAAACACAATTTCCTTTGGGGGGGGGAGTGTAAAAAGATAAAATCAAAATGCCTGAATGGCAAGCGGCGGCTTAAAAACGACCATTTCCTGTAAAAAAAAAACAAATCTGGGATTAACTCAGCAATGGAACATGACATATCAGCAAATTTTATTTGTCTAGGAAAAATTTTGTGACCAGAGACTGCCCCTTTCCTGCTTTATCGCTGAATAAACTTTCAATTGAAGAAGTGTTTTTTTTTTTTCCAATTTTAATTTACACTCCGAAGCAAAAGATGTGCTTTTTTTTTTAATTAAAAAATAAAATAAAGCCTGGAATAGTTCTTAAAGGAAAAGTGCTCAGGGTATAAATAGATTTAGGGTTATTTCAGGGGTGTGGAACCTGGACTATGGGTTTCATTTGAACCTCTGTTGGCATGCCACATCGACAAGGCCGATGGGAGTTGTGATCCAGAGTGACCCATGGTTCCCCATCTGTGTCTTTCCAGGCCTATGGAAATGAAGGATGAATTTTTTTTTTTAGGAAAAATAGAATAATAAATCAAACTGCCACCATCGCCATCATACATGGGAATTCTTTTCGTGAAAGCTGCTTTTAACCATAAAATTTTCCCCCCAGATGTGAAATATTTTTTCTCCTTTTTTTTGGTTCGTCGTCCAGTCCCTCTTCAACGTCCCTCCCTTTTCGTTTCACCTTCTGTTTGTTGTTAAAAGAGTTTAAAAACCGAGGAAAAAAGAGCTTAAAAAAGTTACAACTTTGTGTCGAAAGGAGAAAAAAAAAATACCTGAGAAAAGTCGAGCCATGTACAACCGCATTAATTGCTGTTCTACTAACCTAGCCAACATGTAATTGCTATGTGTAACGTCAACATTGTTTTAATGCACACCCAGACATTCAAATAAAGATGGAGTCACTTTAACATGTCTCGGTCGTTGTCGGTGATTTTTAGCGATTCGAAGTGAGCAAGAGTTTGCAATTCCCGTGCGTCGTGCCAGATAAAAAACTGTACTTTGTAAACCGATACGGTTCACTCGTCCGTACCAGCTCAAAAAACTACAGGCAGTCTTCAACTTAATGGACATTACACTTAGTGACCGTTCAAAGTTACGCCGCTGGGGGTGGGGGAAATGACTTGTGACAGTCGCAGGGAAGATAAATGAGAGGCTTCAGTCTGCTTCATTAGTGCTAAAAACAGTGATTATCAAGGTGAGCTGGTTTACTATTTTTAATTTAGTTTATTGTCATTGCATCTCATATGAGATTAAATGCCCTCTTCAGTGCACATTATAATTAAAAATAAATTTCAAACTCCACATTCTATACAAAAACCAAAAACACCCACTATTGCATACATGTTGCACTATATAGAATTCAATATAATGACTGGGATAGAAGCTGTTTTTCAGCCCTTATTTGTCCATTGGCCAGATGGCAATTGTTTTCATATATGTTACTATTAATAGTTAAAATAATTAAAAATAGTTACTATTAATTTCTCCACTCTGTCCGCCAAAGCTTCCAGATTTTTTTAAAAAAAATTTTGGCCTCTTGAAAAGGAGTCGGTTCAAACCCCATCGGTCTTGTTTGCAAGCTCGCCTTCTGGCTGGTGCCACCAAGCGGCCTTGGCAATTCTGCCCACATTGGCGCACCTCCCACCCATTGTGTTGTGTCCCCCCACCCCACCCCCGCATGCCGGGACGCGCAGCCTCGCAACAGAGCCATTACCTCATCCCTTCCGCTGCTGCACCAGCTGCCGCCACCTCCGTGTGACAAGAGGCACCGAACTCCCGGGAGAGATGTGAAATGATGTTGTTTTTTCATCCCTGAGCTGCTTGTTTAGCCGATGAAGTTTGAACGCCGGTTTTGCCAGAAAAGCCTGTAAAGAAAAAAGAGAATGACCAAGGAAGGGGGCATCTGCCCTCTTTGGTTAAAGGAAAATAAATATCTACCTGGTACTGAATATTAGCAATAGGTTTGCAAACTATTTGTTAACAGGATCGGCGATTTTGTTAATGCACGCATATACACACTTTAAAACTCAGGGTGTATTTCCTGCACCGGATGTTGTGCACCAGCTGACCCAAAAAAAAAAGAAAAACAAAAACATGCTGTTTTATTTCTTAAAAGGGCTTTTTAATTTTTCAAAACATTTGTCCATGGTGACAGTCTTCGAGAGGTTGTTCTAAACAGCTAACTACCAAGAAACCGAAGGGCGTAGATTCCAGAGTTTAGACTGAAATATGATTTAAGTGTTATTTCATAATAAACTTTGCATTTCTAAAGCACCAGTAATATATTTATAAAATTAGATTTGTATTTATAAAGCACCCTTATAAAATGAATTTCGAGAATTTCTATGTATTTACCTACCAGGAGTCAGGAATATTTGGTTTATCCCTCCGATGCACAAAATTATCTCCTAAATAGCACAGGTTGATTTACAACAGTTCATTTCGTTACAGCGGCACTGAAAAACGTATCTCCTGTTTTTCACAAAACTCTTGCAGTATCTCCGTGGTCACATTATCAAAATTCAGGTGCTTGGCAACTGGCTCATATTTATGACCGTCACAGTGTTCCAGGATTCCCCCTTTTTACAACCATCTGACAGTCAATGGGGAAGCCAGATTCATTTAATGACCGGGTTACTAACTTAAGAACGGCAGTGATTCGCTTAGCAACTGCAAGAAAAGTCGTAAAAATGGAGCAAACTCACTTTACAAACGTCTCCCTTAGCAACAAAAATTTTGGGCTCGACTGTGGTCGTTAAGTCGAGGACTCTGTAAAACACTGCCCAGGGGTTCTATTAAAGGACTACACAATTTCTTGTGACAAAGGGTTGATTCTTGAGTTTTCATTTTAAACTTGTTGCTGTGTTAGATTTCCAGGACTGGCATCTCAACAATTTTGCAATTCTTATTCCACTCTCTGTCACGCCTAGTGCTAACATGCACTTTTCTTGTCAATTGTCAAGTTAAAAGAAACAGAAGCTAAGGCTTAAAAAAATATTTATTGTATCAAGTGCAATATATATATGTGAACCATAAAAGACAGGAGTTGTGTCCAAAGAAAGTGCTTAAAATTCAGATGTAATCATGCTAGAAAAAAAAAAGATTTAACCATTAGCACCACAAAATATTGAATTCTGCTAAGGCACAAATTACAAAAACTTTTTTTTTAAATAAAAAAAAATTGGCTTAAACAGCAGGTTTTGAATCCGCTACAATTCATTCTTGCTTCAAGTCATTTTTTTTTTCTGGAATGAGAACTTTGAAAAGTAAAAACAAAAACAGAACTGAAATTGTGACTCCTTCGGTCACAAATGTTAGCAATGTTATTTACCTTGAGCTATTGTTAAGTCTCTTTAAAAAAAACTGACGTATCTACCCCGTTATACAGTTATGTGAGAATATAAAAATTAAAATCAGATTTAATCTGCTTCTAAAAAATTAATAGCTATGGAAAGTATCTAGCATTGTTTGTAGCATTAATTTACTAATTTTAAATACATCATGTATTGCTAGTCAATAAAATACATTCAAAATAACTCTTGCTAATAAATGGAATGCAATATTCCTCTGCCCCAACTACCAAATTTCTCAGTAAGAGTCTATAAATACATACGTGTATCAAACACTATAATCGGTAACGTTTGAAAAATCCAACGTAATTTTAAAAAATTTACCTAGAAGAAATATCTAAGGCTCGTTCAGTCTCTTAGGAAAAATTAAAAAAAAAAAGTTTCTAGCGTCTTCTCTCGTTCTTTAAACACGAAAACTTGGCAATGGGGCTGTTCTATTTCCCGACTCCCTGTAAACCACACACAATTACAACACTTTGTAGAAAATTGCCCACAGGAACGTGGTGGCTACTGAAACAGGAAGAAAGGACCCAGACCTGACAGACTGGGAAGCCCTCTAAAAAAGAGTTAATTCAGTTTAAAGCAGGTTATTATTTTTTTGTCAATGTCACAAAATTTAAGAGAGCGACTTGGGGGTGGTGGGGTGGATTTCAAGACTCTCTTGAGACCCACACACACACAAACACACACTTCTCTTGCCTTCAAACAAGAAAAATGGTTCTTGCTTCTTCTTTCCAGGTGAGCTTCTCTAATTCCACCTGCAAACACTCTCTATCAAAACTTCCATATTCATTCCTGTGGACTCAATTTTAGGGTCCATCCACAAAGCATCCCAAGGGAGGGAAATAAACCCTGACCCAAACTCTTTTTATTAATAAAAGTAGATTGGCCTCTTTGGTTCAGCGTGGCCCAAATCTCTCCCAAGACTCTACTACCAACAAACCTTTGTGAGTTATGCTACAAATTTGATCCTGGTCCTCGCACAAGCGAAGCTAATACCTTACTCTCAATCTCCAAACAGAGGTTTACAAAACCTACCTCCCAAATTCAACTTGCCACTTGCTCTATGCCATGCTACAACTTTACTCCTCCAATTAATCACTTCCCCATGCCATTTGGCATCCCTTCCTACCATTTGTTGGCACATGACCCTCATCTACCGCTCATAAAGTGACAGAATCCGACCAAAAAAACCCCATCCTAACCCTGTGACATTTTGATGAATATGGATAGTATTCTCTGAACATCCCCCCCCTTAAATCGCATGTTGGCAATGGGGGGGG
This sequence comes from Myanophis thanlyinensis, assembly GCA_017656035.1. Taxonomy (NCBI): domain Eukaryota; kingdom Metazoa; phylum Chordata; class Lepidosauria; order Squamata; family Homalopsidae; genus Myanophis; species Myanophis thanlyinensis. Next base: position 6,254 of record JAEANM010010151.1, read on the forward strand.
CTCTGAGGGGGGGGAAGTATTTATTTATTTATTTATCAGGACTTTTATACCGCCCCCTCTCCAGGACTCAGGGCAGTGTACAGCCAAGCTTTAATTCTTGCAGCTTTAATTCTTTAAATAATTAAATCTTGAACAGGGGGCTGGACTGCAAGGCCTCCGAGATCCCTTCCGACTCTCCTCTTCTGTTAAAAGTGGCGTCCACTACAGATAGGTCCTACTTTGCAATGGAAGCCTTAAGCCCCAACTTTTGCGGATGGGCGCACGAGGGCGGGAAAGAGGGGAGCTGCAGCGCGAGAAACAGATGCTCCAAGCAGTTTCAAAAGTTATAGAGTTGCAGAGGCTGCGCAATCGCTGTTCCTCACAGCAACCAGGCCCCGTATACCGTGTGAAAATTAAAATACCTGGTTTTACAGCGTATCCCGTCTCCCCCCCTCCCGACTTCCCAACCACCCCGGTACTAAAGGATTTGGACTGCAATGTGGGCGCCTTCCCACTCTCCATCGAAAGCTGAGATTCTTCTTCTTCCTTCCATCGTGGCCGAAACGCCAACCCGGGCTAACATGAGCCGCTGCCGTCAAAAGCAAGGCCGGCTCTCTCACCGCCAGGCGTAGAGATGGTGATGATGGCCTGTTTGCAAAAGATGTTCGCCTCGTTTCTATCGTCCCGCCGCTGTCTTCTTGGCAAAGCCCAAACCGGGCTGGATGGTCAGAAAATTGCAAAAGCCGCGTGTCACTCGATGGCGGAGAAAAAGTCTTTCGCGGCCTTCTGGGATAGATAGATATATTTGCACAGATCAGGAGTTCCGTTTACACACTCAGCAGAAAGAGTAAGTTCAAAAAGCTGGAAGACGGTTTTGCCTCTCTGCAGAGTTGGTTGCTCCCCACTGGTTAAGGGAGGCTTTGTGGGGGGGAGGGGGGGAAGAAGAGGAAGAGAGTTTTCAGGTTACAGAATTTTTCTTCTTCCGGAAGGGCGACTTCAAGGTTTTCCAAACGCTGTGACGCGGCTTAGACTTCTTCTCCAGCGCCATGACCATTTCCTTCTCCTTCCGTCGGATCTCGCGGACGAGGGTGTGGAAGACGTCGTCGATGTAGTAGCGGAAGGCGGCGGAGGTTTCGAAAAAGGGGCAGCCGAATTCCTGGGCCAGCGCCGAGCCTTCGTCCTTGGAGACCTTTCGGGCAAGAAGAAAAGTGCAGGCAGGTGGGGACAGTTGAGGGAAAATGAAACAAGGGCAGTACTCGACTTACGACACTTTGTTTAGTGACCGTGCTAGCAGAGGCTCTTTGTGAGGTTGTTCTAAACAGCCAACTACCCAGAAACTGGCATAGAAATCTAGTATTTTAGTTGGAAAATATAATTCCTTTTTAAGAATTTCGATGTATCTATGTGACAGAACAGCCACGAACACCTGATTTATCCCAACCACGCACAAAATTATCATCACCCCCAAATAGTACAGCTAGTCCTTGACTTATTTAGTACAGCTAGTTCTTGACACTCATTTAGTGACCGTTCGAAGTTACAACAGCACTGAGGAAAGTAACTTTAGAACCGTTTTTCACAGTTCCAACTGTTGCAGCATCATATGATCAAAACGCAAGACGTTTGGCAATTGGCTCGTATTTGTGATGGTCGCAGTGTCCTGGGGTCATGTGATCCTCTTTTGCAAGCCGAGTCGGTGGGGGGGGGGGAGCTAGATTCACTGAACAACGGTGTCGCTGACTTAAGGACTGCGGTGATTTAACAATGGTGCTGAGAAAGGTCACCAAATGGAGCGAAATCCACTTAACGTCTCGCTTCCCGACAGAAATTTGGAGCTCGATTGTGGCCGTAAGGCTGAGGACTACCAGTTAAATCTACTTCTGCATTTACCTGCCTGAGTTGAGTCAAGTCAGACTTGTTGCCGACCAGAACCACCGGAGTCTCGTCTGTACGCCGGACGCGGTAGATGAGCTGCTTAAACTCCCGGACTTCGTGAAAACTTCGGCGGTCCGTGATGGAGTAACAGATGATGAACCCCTCGCCGGCTCGCATGTACTGATCTCTCATAGCGGTGAATTCGGCCTGTAGAGAGAAGGGAAAATAGGTGGGGGTTGGGCTTTTGGGGGGGGTTGCCAGGCAAAGAAGTTTCAGAAAGCTTCTTCCTGCAAGCTTTTGGGAGGCTGGAAAAAAAACAACCCAGGAAACAGCTGGTTTTTCCAGAATATTCTGGAGGGGCTATTTTTGTAAGGTTACATGGTTGTCGAATACCTGGCCTGCGGTGTCCAAAATATCCAGATTAGCAGGTTCGTCGTCAATCCGGATCCGCATTTTGTAAGCATCCTCTACAAGGAGAGACACCCAGTCAGAAAAGCCAAGAGAGCAGGGCCTTCATTATTTTTTTTCCATAATACACATAGGTGCCCAAATTCAGTATTAATTAATTTGGGGTGTGTGTGTGTGTGTGCAGAGGAGTTTGGGACATTGTGAGCAAATATGATTTTCCTGAACAGGAACACTGTTGCTGCCTAGATTAGCAACAGATTCGGTTAAACCATAGGCTGTATTGGAAGAGAGGAGGCAGAGCTGGGGGCGGAGTCAAGAGAGGACTCAGCCTAGAATCCTCAGTGTCCACAAATGCTGAAAGCCCAACCTCTCTTGAATTCTCTTAACTCTTATCTCGTTTCAATTTAGTGCCCGCCTGTTACTTGACTAGATTCTTATGCCAATTCATCAGAGATTAGACAGATGAATGAAGACGACATTATCTGATATAAGCAATAGTCAATTGCTTGGCTTCTAAGTGGATCTTGGGAGTGTCGTATTTTATGATTCTAGCTGCATGTGTGGTACTGAAGTATCAGCCCTCTACATTTTCTGAATTCCTGTAACAGAAAGTTATGGTTCCTTGAAACCTAAAAGTTTTGGTTTCTTTATTCAGGGTTCATCCTTAGCTCCTCCCCACCCACACAGGGATGGATCGAGCACAAAAGTCATTTATTCCTTGCAACTTATCCCCAGACAAATGCATTTTCCTTATCAAGAGTGCAATGTCACAACTGGCTTCTCAGCCCATCACCGAAACAGCTTCTGGCAGTGCAGCCTGAAAGGGTCATGAAGAGTGGGAGGCACCTCAAATTTAACAGCAATCTCGAGAAGACGTTTGCCAAGAAGACAGGAAGAAAAAAAGGGGGGAAAAACCCCAGAGCACTAGGACAGAGCAACCAGGATGGAGTTCTTGAAATTCTTTAACAGATTACAAAGGCTCTTTGCTCTCAGCCAGCTGTCAAAATCAACAGATACTGAAATATGTTGGTATTTACAGGAGGATTTGAGATAGGCTGGAAGTTCCACCAAACCCAGTTAGAAGAGCCTCCATAATTCAGAAAGAAAAGGGTAACAGCAGGAGCCAGACTCACTCACCGATCGTGGGATCGTGGTCTTCTGGGAAACGATGACTGATGAACTGCATGGTCATGGCTGTGAGGAGGAAACAAGCAGGTTAACAAGGATAGTGAAAATCGAGATTGCGGAAGAGAGTGCCCTAGATGGAGATTTTGGCCTGAGGTTACAAATTTAACTTGACCAGTACCCAGCAACTATCTTACTGGAATCTTTATTTTGGCCAGGTTCTTAAGAGTTCCATCAGCTAACTATCTGCCTGCAAGCAATTTCAAAACATGGACCTTGAAGAATCACTTCTATAAATTCCATTCTGTATTTTATCAGTCTTATTTAAGCTGCCTGGAGTCACGGATATGAGGGTGATTATATAAATCTAATGAGTATCTCTACACCATCCAGCTCTAAATAAATACAGATCTCATTAAAAGTTTCTGCTGAGCCAATCTTAGGAATAAATAATATGGGTTCAGCTCAAAATAACAAATACACAGGTCTTCAGGCTGTAAATAAAACCATTAAATCATAAAGTTTCTGGTGTGTCAGTCAAGGGATGAAACACACCATTACAGCACAAAATCATAATTACATATCTCCTGGCTACAAATAAGTACAATTATAATAAAAAGCTCTCAATATATCTGTTTCAAGAGTGAATATGTGGTTTCACCCAAAATAACATTTGCAGGACCTTCTGGCTATAAATAAAAAAGTTCCCAGTATGTTTCAAGAATAAATACAGTTTCACCCAAAACAATAATTGTAGGTCTTCTGGCTGTAAATCAGTTATCACAAAAACCTTCTCGGGAATAAACACAGGGTTTCAGTCAATAATTCCCTTTAGCAAGGTAAACCTTTTTTGCAATACACCAGCCAAAAACTAACTTACATATATATATATCCACATATATACTGCAGTACATATGCAAAAACATATATACCTATATATATATATATATCCCTCACAGAGGACTGGACGATTGGCTTTAACTTAGCACCTTGGCTGAACCCAATTCATTTCAGCTTGGAAACCACACCTGGCAACTGCACCCATCCTGGCTTGAGCAATAAATGACAGTTAAACTATCCCAGTCTCTGGGCCTCTTGTGATTTATCCATTCATCACATTCCCACAACTCCCATCTCATAGGAGTGACTCCGGTGTGGCTCAAAATTAATAACAATAATATAAAAAGAATCATAGCATCACTAGGAAGAAAATTTTAATGCAAAATTTAAAACTCAGAATAACTTTGTCGTCACTAAATGTACAGTAATAGGCAGAGATTAAAATGAAATTTCGTTGCATCTCAAAAGGGTGACCCCCTACGTAAACATAACAAAAATATAAATAAATTATGCGTATACCCACATATATATAATATGGGGAGGGGGTCTTAAGCCCCCCCAAGCACTATTAGAATGCAAGCTCCTTCCCAGAAGGGGCTTTAGGGCTTCTAGTAGCAGGGAGTTCCGCAGACACTAAGCCCTCAAAACCCAGCCCAGCCTTTTCCAGTGCCTCTTGTCCTTTTTCCCAAGGCAATAAAAGTGGGGAGGGGGCTTAATGCCTAACCTCAGGTTCTTCAGGAGCTGCAAAACTCCCTCCCAAAAAACTTTGAGGTTCCTAGTGGCAGGGAGTTCCGCAGGCACTAAGCCCTCAAAGGCCCAACCCAGCCTTTCCCCACCTCTTGTCCTCTTTCCCAGGGCCATAAAAGTGGGGAAAGGGGGCTTAATGCCCACCCTTCAGCCGCAAACACTCTCCCAGAGGGGCTTTGGGCTTCTAGTGGCAGGGAGTTCCTCAGGCCCTAAGCCCCCAAGGCCATAAAAGTGGGGAGGGGGCTCAATGCCCACCCCCAGGTCCTTGAGGAGCTGCAAAACTCTCTCTGGGGAAAAAATAAAAGGCTTTGGGGTTTCTAGTGGCAGGGAGTTCCGCGGGGGCTAAGCCCTCAAAAACAAGCCGGGCCTTTCTCACCCCTACCCCGCAAACTCTCTCCCCCAGAGGGGTTTTGGGGCTTCTAGCGGCGGGGAGTTCCGCAGGGCCGAAGCCCTTAAAGGCCCAACCCGGCCCAGGCCCCGCCTCGCCTCACGTACCGCTCTTCCCGACCCCTCCGGCGCCTAACATCACCAGTTTGTACTCCCGGGGTTGCCCCGCAGGCGGGCCGGAGCCGACTCCAGCTGGGCCCCGAGGCCCGGAGGGTTCCATCCCGCCTCAGAGGCCCTTCCGGGGCCCTTCGCGGGCCGGGGGAGCCGTCAACGGGCCTGGCTTTGCCTCAGCTCGCTTCTCCGCCACATCTTCCCGCCCGCTGAGGCGGACAAAATGGCGCCGGCGCCAACGGTTGTTTGAGCCACGCCCCCATCTCCTCCCCGCCGGCTCCGCCCACCCCACCGCCTTCACGCCTCTTTCGCGAGGGCGCTTTGCGCTTGCGCGCGCAAGCCCTGCCTCTCTTCTCCCCACCTCTTCAAAGAGGTTAGTTAAGAGCGTGGGGGAGCTTCACAATTCCGGTTTCTCGAGCGAAAGGGGCCCTTTGCGTGGAAAAGTACCCGACGATTATGCCGTTTTGGCCCGATTGGCTGAGTATCGAACTCAGTGAACGGAGCGGAGGAGGCTCTGCCCTTTCCTAATGGGTCTGTGCGGGTGAGAGCGAAGAAAGAGTGAGAAAGGGGGGGGTTCCAAAAAAGGATGTCTGCCTTTCGAGAGTATACCGGACGTTTGGGTTGCAACTAAAAGCCCCGCTTCTCTTTGTCGTTGGGTAGCTGGAGGTCGAAAAATTAACAAAAAAAAATATCTATGTATATATAAAAATCGGGGAAAAATATGTATTTTATTAAAAGGCAAGGATCTTGAATCTGTGCATGTGGAGGAGCAGATTTCAATTCCCGATGGATGGTTAGCATCACCAAAGTGGGCTATCGGTTGGCTTTGCAAACCAGGATGCTCTGCAAACCTGGCTTGGTTTTGGCTTAGCGTGTTTGCACTATTCCAGACAGAATGAGAACCGCTGCAAACATCTGCATGGTTAACACATGGGGGAAAGGGGGATCCGTCTTGGGGCTTTTGAGATCCCAATGCAAGCTTCAAATTCCCAGAAGTCCCAGCCAGCATGGGTATTGACGTTCACATAGGCTGGCTGGAGAATTCTGGGAGTTGGGCCACATGATGGTGGCTGAGGAATTCTGGGAGTGGGAGTCTCCACAAAGTGGCTAGGGGGATCCTGGGAGCTGGAATCTGTACAAACTGGGGAATTCTGGGAGCTGAAGTCGACAGGCCAAGGAATTGTGGGAGATAGAGTCTGAACAAGCTGGCTAGGGGATTCTGGGAGCTAGATGATGACTGGGGAATTCTGGGAGTTGAAGTCCACACATGCTAGCTGGGGAATTCTGGAAGTTGGGAGTCTGAACAAGCTAGCTAGGGAATTCTGGGAGTTGAAGTCCACACATGCTAGCTGGGGAATTCTGGGAGTTGGAGTCTGAACAAGCTAGCTAGGGAATTCTGGGAGTTGAAGTCCACACATGCTAGCTGGGGAATTCTGGGAGTTGGAGTCTGAACAAGCTAGCTAGGGAATTCTGGGAGTTGAAGTCCACACATGCTGGCTGGGGAATTCTGGGAGTTGGGAGTCTAAACAAGCTAGCTAGGGAATTCTGGGAACTAGAAGATGACTGGGGAATTCTGGGAGTTGAAGTCCACACATCTCAAACCTGTTGAGGTTAACAAATATAACTCAAGCTGTTGGGTGGAAGTGAAACTAAAAAACACCTAGGAAAACTTCCTCCCAGGTTTTTCAACCAGCTTTCCACCCCCCTGCAACAAACAAATAAATGAAATTTTCCAGAAACAAACTGCGATTCAACGCATTGCATGTTCGAGCTTGTTAGAAAACTGGAGTCACCAGACCCGCCTTAAAAAGAAAAACAGACAAGAAAAGGAAATAGAACATTTGTACATTTATCGTGAAATTATGGTTCAATTTATTTACAACATGTAGAAAAAAAATATGAGAGAACAGAGTTGGGGTGGGGGGGTTTGAGGTGTGTGGAGGGGCGTAGGTTTGGGGGGGCGAAGCAAACCTGCCAGAAAAAGAGATAATTCCAACGCTTCATCCCATTATTTTAAATATTCTTTTTGTGGTCTGAACACAGAGAGAGAGAAGAGAAAAAGCTGAGAAGACTCTGCGATTCCCCGTTCCGGAGGCTGCAAATTTCATCGTGCAAATCAAAATTAAATCCCATGTTTTCTAGCCAACAGTCTGGGTGAAAACCGGTTAGTTCGGAACCACGATAGAAACAATCCTAACTTTCGGCTAGGACTACTGCCTTTGTGCCAATTCCAGAAGATGGTGGTTTCTTTTGTTGGTGGGTTTTTTTTTTTTAAAAGGGAAAACAACCACAAAAACGAAATCTGGTCTTTGCTCGCCGTTTGGAACAGAGATTTGTAACACCAGGTCAAAATGAACTCAATGCTGGTGGGAGGAAGCCAGGGATAAGAGAGAAAAACCCTGTAATTCTAAGAGCTGAATTGTCTGCTGTTCCTTGCCTATAAAGAGGCTTGATAAAAAATGGAGGAAGGCCAAGAAAACAAAATATTTTATCAGCCAGGCCAAAAAAATAATAATAATAATAATAATAACTCCAGCCGGATCTAAAACGGTTGCCTAAACAGCTACAAAAAGCTGCATTTTCTAACGCTAAAAATAAAAATCAATTGCTGAAAAAAAGGAACAGAAATCCCTTCTGGGGGAAAGGATTCCAGAGTCCAAAAAAATGATCCAGCAAAGGTTTTTATTTTTGATTTTGTTCTCCATTCCGGAAGGCGGAAGAGTCACCCTTGGGGAAATAAAATCCTTCCCTTCCCAGCGAGAAACGAACGCAGAACGGCAGCCGATGGACGAGTGGGGCAAGCTGGCTGGCTGGCTGGCTGACACCTCTTCCGACGAAGACCCTTCCCCCAAAAAAAGCTGCTGCAGAGGAGATTTGGGGGGGAACCCATGCGAGGCGAGAGAGGACGCTCCTTGTGAGAGAGATCGCACGAACCCCGGCTTGTTGTGCCGCGAAAGTCACCGAAAGTCACCGGTGGTTTTTTTTCTGAGTTGCTCCAAACGGCAGGGAGAATGGGAGGGAAGGTGGGGAGGGGGAGGCGTGGAAAACAGCCCAGCCACACGGGGGGGGGGAAGGGGGAGGGAAAAAAAGAGGCGCACTGCATCTCAAAAGCATGTGCAGAGAGCGGGGGACGGGGTAGACGAGCTTCCAGGTTTGTCTTCGATCGGAATACATGCGGTTTTATTGCTCGAGACGGAGGACGGAGGGGCGAGAAGAGAAAGGGACTCTAAGGGGCCATCCAGAACGGCATCTGTTGCTTTGCCCGCTGCTGTGATGACGGATACTGGTACCCTAATCGCCAGGTTTGGGAGTAGCTACCTGCATTTTTAAGACTCCCGTGGTCTTCCTCTTCGTCCGACGAGTCGCCGGTGTAGGCGACCAAGCCCAGTTCCTTCTCTCCTCCGCTTTTCATCTTCTTGGACGGATGATCTAAAGGAGGAAAGAGAAGGGGAAGGGGACAAAAGGGGGAGAAAAAAGAAAGCCAGCCCTCCCCAGACCCCCAGGGTTCCCCAAAACAAGGGGAGGGAGGTAGAAAAAGGGAAGAGAAAGATCAAACAATTCCCCCAAACGGGTTAATTTCAAAACAAAAAACAACACGTTAGTCGGACACCGTTTTGAAGGCCCCGAGAATCAAACGGTCAACACCCCCCAGATCGGTGGTGGTCGAGCGACACAGCGTCCCGCCAACGGTGTGTTATGATCCATCAGTACCATGTAAGAGAACAGAGAGAGAGAGAAAGAGAGAGAG
>JAEANM010010152.1:0-15952 GCA_017656035.1 Myanophis thanlyinensis
TGCGTAAGCATTTCACTGCATATCGTACCCATGTATGATTGTGTATGTGACCAATAAAATTTGAAATTGAAATTGAACTGGCCATGCCAAGTTGTCCCATTCTGTTCGTTTTCACATCTGTGATCTTGATCCAAACCTAATGCATTTTCCTATTACTATTATTATACTGTTTTTTGGGTTTTTTTTACAAATGTGTGAAATCCTAGTTTTAAACTAATTGGACAAAATCTTCAGATGGTATTTGTTTTAAGTCTAAAGACAAAATAGTTTTGATGAACAGCTGACAATTTTTAAATTTATTAAAGCATTTAAAAAAAAAAGATAAAAAGTGATACAAACTAATAAAATTAAAGAAGAAAAAATAATGCAAGAAAAGCCAAAGCAAAAACGACAAAAAAGAGGGAAAAGTTAAAGAAAATGAAAAAAGAAAGAAAAAAGATACAACGCAGTGGCTTCTGATCTTCACAGCAGGTATATGTATATTTATCTCTCTAAAGTCTAATACTCTCTAATGTATAATATACATTATACATAATACTCTCTAATGTATAATATACATTATAATACTCTTCGTTCTAAAATCTCTCTTATCTAATCATCAAAACCATAAATCAAAAGTTCAGGTTTTTTTTCATTTTTATATATGAAGTCCACAAGCAATTTCAAGTCACTAATAAGTATAGGTATTATCTTTTCTCTAATCAAAGTTAGTTTATTCATCTCTGCAAGATATGTCAATTTCACCAGTCATTTCTCCATAGTGGATAAGGTCGAATATTTCCTTCTCTATGCCTATTATAATCTCACTGTAAAATCATATATTGAAGTAATCTTCCATGGCCTTTTTTAAACTGTTTATCTATCAGAACTAGAAGGAAAAGTTTTGACTGCAATTGAATATTAATCTTTAAATTTCTAAAGAATGTAGAGGTTTTTATAGGTATTAGTAACAGCTGCAGTGAGAGGCAGACCTTATCTGATGAGAGGGATTATCCCTGTATTATTTTTATTTATTCTACAAACTCAAATCTCTATCAAGATACATGCAGACATACACATAATTTTTAAAACTAATTTTCTGAAGCACATGCGTAGATGTACACAGCAGGAACTTCAAAAATAGTTTCTCTCCATTTGTAACTTGATTGCTTTTATATAACGTTGAAAGGTTAGCCAATAACAAAAGAATTTCAGCCCAGTGAATAGAAATCTGTGTGAGCTAATAATAGGAAAACATTAACTCTGCAAATGCTTGGTGAACTTTCAAAGCAGACTTTACTGTGTGATATCAAGTTGATAAAAATACATGCGGATTATGTAGTTTGAAAAGGCCAGGGAACTGTGCTACTTCCTGCTTGGATGCAGCTGCTAATATTTCAGGTGTTCTTAAACAATGTAGTGAAATGATCCTTTCTTTTTATTTCAAACTCTATAGCTCTTTTAAAGAAAGGTAGATAATTTTGTCCACCCTTAAGTGTCCAATTTCTCCATTGTGCCCAATTTCAGAAGAATGGAAGGGAGACAACACCTATTTGGTTACTGAATGGAAAATATGCAATTCACCATTACTGTATAACAGAAGTGTAATTCATTAGCAGTCTTTAAGACCAGGATGCTTACATCTGATCTATTTCTACATTTTTCTAAGATTTGTTAGCAGCTTTTTATTATTCTTTGTATAATCCTTTGCCCACTTTGTACTATGACAATATCAGGTCACAATAATCATTAAGTAAATATTTTGAAAATTGATAATGAGAATAGTTGGGGAAGGATTATATCAAAAGCAGTGTGTACATTCTCTTCCTCTCCAGCTTGTATTCACTTCCTCTAGGTAGATCTTATTGGATGTGTGTGTGTGTCTGTATCTACATTTAAACCTGTTTCTAGCATAATAAAATAAATAATCCTTTCTTAAAGAAATGCTGCAATATCAGTTTAAATGCAGTGCTTGCCTTGTCAATAGAAGGTTGGTGGTTAAAAATTAGCATAATAATGTTTTTTTTTTAAATACTATTTTCCTTTCCCTTAGCTACTTAATTTTTCTTGTGCTTTTCTATACTCCCATTATTTTTTCCAGTGGACAAGGGTGGATGATTCAAATCTCTCATTTAAATGCTACAAATAAGTTTGTAGTTGCATCTTTGATATACTCTATGCCTTTTTTCTCTAAATAAAAGTTCCCTGTTTCCTTGTTGTAGTTAAGCAGAAAAGCACATGTGGACAGTGTACTGTTTGTTCTGTGGGGCTAAATACAGACTTTCTAACCCTATGTTAAGCATTGAGTCACCCAAGGGGAATTCCTGTCTCTACAAAGTAGCTAATGAACTGCTGGAGTTAGCCTGGATGAAATAGAATATTTATTAACAAAACAAAAGGGGTGGAGGTACAGTACTTTAAAACCATATCAAGAAAATGCATTCAGAGTTCACATGTATGATGGCAGAGAAGTGAATTTAGAGTGGTATCATCCATTCCTCTTCTCCAGATCTGGCTCATTCTTGTGACAGTTTGGATAAGCCCTTAAGTAAACTGCCCCCAAACTAAAAAATGAAAACAACTGTGCTGAATTTAAACCTTATTTTGTAGCCAGTGAGCCAATATATAATTAACTGGGTACTGAACATTCTGGCTCACCCCAGGATCTAGTTGAGCTTTTGAAAGAGTTAGATAAATAAAGTATTTGCTAGTTTTATTAGCAAGCTATAAACATCCTCCTTCAATTACCTCTGGGCAAATCAAACTGATTTTCAAATAAAACCTGTTAGTATTTTAATTTGTTCAGGGAACAAAAATGGTAAATCATTGCTATTCATGCAAATGTCTTTGTTCGATTTAGACAAATAATTAAATGAACAATTATTGCCGAGTGCAGTGACGAAGCTTAAAGAGCTATTCATTCTATCAAAGCCAGTGAGATCTCTTTCTCTTTTCTGTGGGTGCAAATGGAAAATAATACATTTTACCCTATAACCTCTGGATTTATATTTGAAAGCTTTCCACAATATAAAAAAGTGTCTGGGATGTAGCTTAGATTTCTTCCTATCATAGCATTTATGAAAATGCATTAAGTTTTTTTAGATAAAAGAAGATCCAGAGATAGTGTCATTCAATAAACGCTATTGTATTGCTTAAAAGAATAGCTTCCAGCTCTCGCCTCTTATTTTAGAATACATGTGGGACAAAAGAAGAATCATTAATTAAGCATTAATGTCAAAGAACAGCATTCTCTAAATATGACTGGGCAATCTCAGGTTGTGTGTGCATGGACATTTGTGGCTCTGTGTGTATGTTTGTGTAAGGAAAAGAGTTTATGCAACATACTTATACATGCAGCACACACAAACAATTCTAAATTTCTTTAAATATACGTTCACATCAAGTTTCTTCGCTTTCTTTCTGTTTTGTTTTCCTGTTTTGTTTTCCTTTTTTAAATTCTGAAGTTATTTAGTCCTGATGCTTCTTGTGTTCAATTTGAAATATGAACAATGTGAAAAAAAAAGTACATAAAAGTGATGCTCCCTGGAAGCTATTTCAAATTGTTACGCTTGGCCACTGCTCCAGAAGATAGCCATTCAGGGCTGTGCAAAGATTTGATAGCATATTTATTTGGAGACTGCACAACATATCAGGCAGTTGTCCCTGGGACACTGCAAAACAAATAGCTATTTTATCTGTACTGACTAGTTTATTCTAGGGGGAATTCAGAGATGAGCACTTTGAAGTGTTATCTGGAATATGCAAAAGAGTACATTTCTTTCCCAAATGTATATTTCAAGGAGACATAAGAACCCCAGGTATTATTTTTAAAGTCTCTAAACAAGCAACAGGGTGCAGCTTTTCTCTCCCTCCCCATAATCCATACCTTTATGATAAATTAAAGGCAGGCATCTATGAATACAATATAAAGGTTCCTATTTCAGAGGCCTTCAGGCATACATATGTTTGAATGTTGGGTTATGGGCAATCTTGAATCTCATGCTTTACTTTTGAAAACCAAAGACTATATAGCGGAACGCATAAAGAGCTCTGCAGTGTAGATGGGCAAATGTACTATGGATGCCTGCCTTTCACTGTCTTTAGAAATACAACTTAAGGGGAGAAAATGCTTATATTGCTGAGTTTATTGGTTACAACAATACCTGATGGGGATAAGAAAACACCAGGAAGAAGGTTACTATGCTCTACAAGATAATTTTTGATGCATTTTTCAAATTCATATCAAATCTGCAATCTAAGTTTTAATACTGCTAATTTTAGAATGAGACCATTTCCTATGAAGTGAGTAAGTTGTGTTGAAACTGAGAAGATATATCACCTTGAATAATTCCTGGCATGGGAGGGCCTGTATTTGTTTCCATTCACATTAGGGAGACAATACCTGCATGCTAGCACAACGATAGTTATTCATTCATTTCCCTTATGGGCCTTCAGACTAGTTTATGCATGTCTGAAATTCTTTTAAGGTTTACTTATGGTTTGCTAAGACCACATATAAAGTTGAGCCTTACTTAATGAGACCACCATTATTATACAATCCCAACTCTTTTATATAGTCCCTTAAGTATTTTTCATTTTATTCAGATCAGGTTTTGAAGAATGCATTCTTTACATATGATGGATGGATCTGAAATATCAATTGGTTGGTATTATACAGTTAGTAAGATTCCATAATAGATCAATCACTTTTTCTTCTAAATATATAAGGGAATATCTAAACACAATACCACCATTACCTGGGTGTTATCAACATATTGATCATATTTTACCCTATGTATTTCACTGAGAGAAATCATCCATAAAGATGGATGATTTCAGCAAGTGGCTTCATGGCTGATGCAGTGGTGGAATTCAATTTTTTTTACTGCTGGTTCTGTGGGTTTGGCTTGGTGGGTGTGGCTGGGGGGGTCATGTGACTGGGTGGGCAGTTTCTGTAAGCAGGGCAATAAAGATTAGGCAAGAAACAACACCAGAATGTTTCTTTCCTGCTTTCCTTACAGGATTAACCCTGTAAAGTGAGAAAAAAACCAAAAGGAGATTTCTTCTAACAACTGGTTCTCCGAACTGCTTGGAAAGTTTACTACCGGTTCTAGCAAACCTGCTAGAACCTGCTGAATTTCATCTCTGGGCTGAAGCCATAAGAATAGAGAGGATATGAAACCCTACAGCACTCCCTTAGAAACATCTCCATATGAGGCTTCTCACTCCCAGTCAACACCAACTGGTACTATCCCAGAAGGAAGAAAGAAAACCAGCCCAACACTTGACTATGGAGCCAATCCAGAAGGATACCATGGTTGATTGTATCAAAGATCAAGAAGAACAAGGATAGATACACTATTCCTGTCCTGTTCCTGCCAGAAATCATCCAAAAGTGCAACCACTGCCATTTTCAACTCATGCCCATGCCTGAATCCTGACTAAAAGGAATGTAGATAATATGCTTCATCTAGGATACACAGAAGCTATTGTGCAACCATCTTCCCCATAATTTTTCTTAAGAAAGGGAGGTTAGATATGGGACAATATGTAATGGGACCCAGTGAGGAGAGGGTGGAACAAATACTTCTTAAGGGGTGAGGGAATGACAATCTCTCTCAAGGATGAATTAACCACCATTAAAACCTAACCATATGATACTCCTCGATCAGCCTTAAATAGTCAGGATGGGCATGGATTTAAGGAACTGGTGGGTGGCAAAGCTCACACTTTATGGAATTCTCAATCATCCAGGTCACTGATATCCTAAAAGTGCTGTTCAAAAGTCAACTATTTTGGTTTTTTTTCCCTCCCGCTTCCTTGAAAGAGTTTTGCTTTTCAACCAAGAAGCTTCTTGAATGAGGAGCAAAATGTTTTCAAGCGGGAAAAACAAGAAAGTCCTATTTCCTTTTAAACATCACTTTTAGGACAGCCACAAGGACTATATCCATATCCTCAGATCCAACATTCAAACAGTTTACCTGATGACTGGACAAGATGGTGCACCCAGCATCTCCACCAGATCTGGACCAAATCTGGAACCTTCCTGGAAATGAATATGAGCCCTTTTGTCTGACAAATTTTCTGCAGATTCTTCTCCATGGTCCTGTAGGTGAACTTATGAGTCCTCCTTCCCTAGGAAGGCTCAATTCATTCTAAACAATGCTATTTTGGGTAGCTATACATGGATGCAATAATAACATGAAATTAATTGCACAAATATTTTTAGATTTTGATACTTACTAGTGAGTATATGCCCTGTATTTCAGAAAAATATCTAGAAGTGTTCACATTTTGATTAAAAGCATCCACAATAAACATTGTGTTGGGTGACTATAAGTTGAGGAAGGGTCTACGCTGTGATCACAGCATTTGATTTCACTGAAGGTAAATCTAATCAATCAACTTGTCCTTTGCTGTCAGGAAAATAGTTTCAAATTTAATTCTATAAAACAGGTAATAATAAAATGGGCAAGGGGTCAAAAACAATCAATTAAATTAACAGGCCCAGAGTAGAATATATATCATTTCTGGACTTTTCACATTTAAAACAATCAAAGTTATTGACTGTGCATTATTTCTGATGTGCATTTGTGAAGCATGCATGGTTTGTGCAAGTGTACTGTGGAAAAACTGATGTACCAGTTAGTTCCTCCACACATCTGTTGTTACCTTTGGTATACTTTCACAGTGAGGAACCCTCTGATCATTCTGCGTAGGGAGTGGCAAGTCTGCCTATCTGATTTTTTCATTCTGAAAAAATGAAGTGATGGAAAAATCAGGGAGAAGTCCCAAACCTTGGGTAAGACACACATTTTTGCTCAGGGAAATCATCCTGAAAATTAAATAGAAACTCTGCAAAATGTTTGTACAAGTGCAGAAACTAGGCTGAAAATTAATAGGTTCCATTTATAGACATCTCTGGAAGTGTCTTGACCTCATGGATATGTCTGTCCATTGGCACAGCCTTGTGTGTGGAACAAGACCCAAGGTCTTCTGTAACTTGATGGGAATGACTGAGGAGAAAGATACGGTATTCTGTTGTATTGCTTAATATATCCCATTTCTCCTTTCTGGTGATTAAGGATGGTTGGGTTTTATTTCCATCAGAACTAAGCTGCTAAAGGTTTGCTACTGTTTTATAATAACTATTATATTTTCAGGTACAATATTCAGATTAAATGTAGGTGAATGCTCTAACTGACAGACCAACAGCTATTCCAGATCTCAGGGGAGAAAAAGCTAGCATTCCAGAAATACAATTCACTTTAAAAGCTACAAACTCAGCCTTTTTCTGGCTTGTCTCAAAAACTTTTGTTTCTTTTTCAGAAACCCTTAGCCAAGGAGTTAGAATGGGGAAAGGCAAAGGATTTTTTTTGTTTGAAAAATTGAGTTCCACTTTCCAAAGGAATCTCCAGATGTTTCCTTCTAGTTAAGAACGTAGAGTTATTTTCCTACAAAGGAGTTACTACTTGTCTTGTTAGGACCATTAATTCAGGTCCCAAGTATACCTTGGCTCCATTAAGTTCCTCCAGTCCATCCTGCCATTCCCTAATCTTTCAAAAATAATCTTATAACAATATTTAAGATTCTTTCCAGCTATACAAATATGTATATAACACTTTTCAGGTTTCTGCAGAGTGGCCAAAATTTTCTTATTATCCAAATAGTTAATAAATCAGTTCAAAAGACAAAATATATCTCCTATTGGGCATGAAGGCCTAAATCCACACAACCTTCATTTATAGCAATCACTTATGGTCTGGCTATCATGGACTTTTATATATCATAACAGACATTCTATAGTCTTTTCTTTGCCCCATTCATATTATATCTTTCAGTTCAACGCAGATGTGTTACTTATTGCAACCTATTGGGTAATTCTACATAGCAGCATCAAACTGTCTTAAGCTGCTGATATTGGCTAGAAATGAAGTCAGTTTAAGAAATCGCTGTCAGGATTTCAAACTCTGACAGTGATGATGGCCAGATGTCCTAGGCCAGGGGTGTCAAACTCAAGGCCCAGGGGCCGCGGGGTGCTTAGAATTGGTCTGCAGGGCTGCCCTGGAAATAGCAAAGGACGGCCAAGTTTGACATCTCTGTCCTAGCCAGATGGCGACTACCATAGCCTTTAATTGTTGGATTACCTGTTTCTTCACCCCTCTTGCCCATGGTCATGTCAGGAAAGCAGATACTAAATTGCTTTCCTTTCTACGAGCAGGTCTTTCAAGCTTCCATTCATTTGAGTATCAAATAGCCATAGAATCATAGAATAGAATTATATTGCTTAAAATGGTAGAGGTCATTTAGCTCAAACCTCTTCTGAGCACAGGTGATGCTTGCTCATAACAAACATTTTACCATTCCATCAATGGACTTGTGGGGAAATGGAATACCAGAGCATATAATCCTTTTACTGTGTTCTTGCTGTCATTTGATCGGAAAGAGAAGTAGGCAAGATCTTGTCGACTTCACCCCAGCTTTTGCTCTCTATTCAAATAATAGACTTATCCATAATTTGCTTTGCAAGTTAGAATAGAATAAAATAGAATAGAATTCTTTATTGGCCAAGTGTGATTGGACACACAAGGAATTTCTCTTCGGTGCATATGTTCTCAGTGTACAACAAAGGAAACTACATTCATCAGGAAGCACAAGATGCAACACTCAATGATAATCATGGGGTACAAATAAGCAGTCAAATCATACCAGGAGACAATAATCAGTATAAATTATAAGGATACAAGCAAGAATTCATAGTCATAGTGGGGTGGGTGGGTGATGGAACGATGAGAACAATAATAATGCAGACTTAATACATAGACAGTTTTGAGGGAACTATTTTTTTAGCAGGGTAGGAGTTGAAACAATCCATGTCCAGGATGTGACTGGTCCTTAAATATTTTCCCAGCCCTCTTTTTGACTTGTGCAGTATACAGGTTCTTGATGGAAGGCAGGTTGGTAGTTGTTGGATCAGTCACATACAAGGAGATAAAAAATATTTGATTGCACAAAATCTCAGCAAGGAGATAAAACTAATTGATTGAATCCCGGATTAGAATTTCGCTTACACAGGAGATAGCTGTCTGACACAATCATACACCAAAAACCACAAGGACACGTACTCAGGGTTGTGAAATAAGTCACGTTAAATGTATTGATTGGTTTAAGTTTGATAAGATAACACCTAATGCAAAGTTTCCTCCTCTGTACTCAATAAAAAGGCAAACCAGACGCTGGTCTGGGTTCCTGCTTTCACCCCAAGATCTGGACTCGTGTCTTATTTCTCATAACCAACTCGTGATGGGAACTCGCTGGGCAGCGTGAAAACCCGCAGGTAGTAATGGTTTTTTCTGCAGTTCTGATTATCCTCTGTAGTCTGTGTCTGTCTTGTTGGGTTGCAGAACCAATCCAGACAGTTATAGAGGTGCAGATGACCGACTCAATAATTCCTCTGTAGAACTGGATCAGCATCTCCTTGGGCAGTTTAAGCTTTCTGAGTTGACACAGAAAGAACATTCTTTGTTGTGCTATTTTGATAACGTTTTTGATATTAGGTGTCCATTTTAGGTCTTGTGATATGATAGAACCTAAAAATTTGAAGGATTCTACTGTCAATACTGTGTTGTCTAGTAGTGCAAGAAATAGTAGTATGGGAGGGTTTCTCCTAAAATCTATCACCATTTCTACAGTTTTGAGTGTTTTCAGTTCCAAATTATTCCGGTTGCACCATGAGGCTAGTTGTTCAACCTCCCATCTTCATTGTTGTCTCGAATAAGACCAATCACTGTTGCATCATCTGCAAACTTCAGTACTTTAACAGATGGATCTTTTGAGGTGCAGTCATCAGTATATAGAGAGAAGTGGAGAGAGCACACAGCCTTGGGGGGGGGGGGAAGCTGTGCTAATTGTACAGGTATCTGATGTGATTCTGCTTGGCTTCACCTGCTGCTTCCTGTCTGTTAGGAAGCTTATGATCCACTTACAGGTGTGTTCAGGTACAGTTTAGTTGGTTTAGTTTCATTAGAAGAATGAATTTAGTTAGCTGGTTTAGTTTCATTAGAAGAATGTCTGGAATGATGGTGTTGAATGCTGAGCTAAAGTCTACAAAGAGGATCCTTGCATAAGTCCTTGGAGCTTCTAATTTGAATTTTAATTCAGTACTTCACTGGGAGGCACATCTGCAATGAAAAAGAGGGGAAACAGATTTTTTTCTCTTTGTCTTTCTTAAGTCTATCAGGAAAGTTTGGAGTGTGGGGCCACTTATTTCTTGCTATATTTTCCCATATAAGTGCATACACACAGAGAAACATGCATAAACAGAGAGATATACAGATGCAGACAAGATCCTTCCCTCCTTGCCCTTTCTTTTCTTTCTGCCTTCTCTTCCTACCTGCTGATCACCTCCATATTCTTATCTCTAACCATTTCCCCATTTTAGACCATTTGTATACAATCACTTTAAAAGAAAGAGAAAGTAAGACTAAAAAGAGGCTTACTGTTTTCCCAATCCAGCAGCCTAAGGACCAGAAGGCCATGAAGATCAGCACATGGAGTCTGGAGGGGAGGAGTGTGCACTCACTACAACACACACTAACTATCTGGAGTAGAGACACTGGTTGCAATGAAAGGAAGTACAATTGATAGATCATAGTGCTGCCTGTGCAAGTACTGCTTGGAAGTACGAATTTCTGAGGCAAGAGAAGCAACCTAGAATTAAAGAAGCAACCTAGAACTAAGGAGAAATTTCATGACAGTTGGAACAATTAATCAGTGGATAACTTGTCTCCAGAATTTGTGAATGCTCCACCAGTGGAGGTTTTTAAGGAGAGACTGGGCAACCATTTGTCTGAAATGGTACAGTGTTTCCTGCCTGAGTAGGGGTTTGGACAGGAAGACCTCCAAGATCCCTTCCAATTCTGCTATTCTGTTTTTCTGAGGCATAGCAGAAAAAAACCAGGTAGAGTCAGGTGGCAGAAAGTATTGTGCACACATGACTTCTAGACTTTATTATTGGGCCATCCTTGTTCCACAGAAAGCAGGACATAAGGAGGGGCCCATAGATTGCCATGCCCAGCCTGCAATTCTGATTTTCCATAGGATTTATACAAAATGCACAATAGGGCTATCAAAAGGTTTTACTATCTTAAATTATAAAATTTAATTTAATTAAACTTTAAAAATCAACTAGATAGCTGAATAATTATATCATGGGGAGAAAATCCTGAAATGGTGATATAAGAAATTTGTATCAAAAAGAGCCATTTTCTGCTGGAAATGCCACCAAACACCAGGATCTTATTATCATATATGGTGGACTTGCCCAATGGCAAGAAATTCTGGACAAAAATGCACACATGGTTAGAAAAAAAATGACTAAACAACACATAGAATGGAAAGCAGAGATCTTTTTATTGGGCATGACACCAGACAGTTATAGTAAAGATAATGCTTATTTGATAATACATGTATTAACAGCAGCGAGAATAGTATTTGCACAGAATTGGAAGCTGGAAGAAAAACCTACAGAGGGGGAAGTGATAAAAAAATACTGGAATGTGCAGAAATGGACAGATTGACTATGGAAATAAAAGAATAAAATATAAATGAATTTAACAAGAGATGGGAAGCTTTTTATCAATGGTTAAATAATAGAAAAAAGAAATAGCAAGAAAATTTGATATGATGGCTAAAAGCAGAGTTAGAGAGAAGACAAGATAGAAGATAGATTATTGGAAACATGTTATATTTTTTTATAGGATGTACAAAGATATGATTGTATGGTTTGGATATATTAAGCCAAATATAGATTGTATGGGACGAACTATGTACTCATTCAAGTGGCGTGTGAACTGATAGATGATGTAATTGATTTATAAAATGTAAAATAAAAAATATATACAAAAAAAAGAAAGAGTCATTTTCTTGAGTGAGTCACCACAGCATCTAGATAGAATATATCTCAAAATCATATTATGTTGGTCCTCTTATTGGTTAGGTGGTTTTCTTGTCATGCATATTTCCCACATAATATAGTATGTTGAAATTCGCTTGTGAGGAAAGCCAGAATCATCCCATCCATTGTGACTGATGAGCATTGTTTTATTGCCATCACTGTCTCTCTAAAGGATCAGGTCTTCAAAATCAGCAAACTTTTCCCCAAATACCAGACTCTGAAGCTTTTCCAGTTTAGCTACAAATCTTGCAACAGAGTATTTGTTTGACAGAGGTGACCTTGCAGAATTTATGTAACATCTGTCAAATACTTTCTACTGACCTTTCTTTGATGTTATACTAACCAGATAGTACTGGTATGGATTACCATTTGCCTGCTACCCCAAACATTTTCTTTAAACTTTCTTAAGATTGTCTCTTGCAAACAGACATAGGAAGTTTAACACTGTAGTTTAAGAAAGGTTGGAAATCTGGCCACTGGACGATGGAACTGTTGTTTTGAAATAGATAGCAAAAGCAGTAGGTGAGCAACAGTCTCTAATTTCATGTGCATACTGAGAGTAGTGAAGAGAAAAAGCATCATCAGAATATTGGTATATGCAATTATAAAGGTTAAAGGTAAAGGCTCCCCTCACACACGCTAGTCCTTCCCAACTCTAGGAAGCAGTGCTCATCTTTGGTCTAAGCCGAAGAGCCAGCGCTGTTTGATGATGATTTAATAGTCATGTGGCTGGTATGACTAAATGCTGAAGGCACATGGAGTGCTGTTACCTTCTCACCAAGGTGATCCCTATATTTATACTTGCATTTTTAAATGCTTTCAAACTTCTAGGTTGGCAGAAGCTGGGGCAAGTGACAGGAGCTCACTCCATTACGCAATGCTGGGGATTCAAACTGCCAAACTGCTGACCTTTCTGATCGACAAACTCAGTGTCTTAGCTACTGAGCTACCGCATCCCCTCATGCAATTATACAACTATTATTAATGGTGGGAGAAAGAGCAAATTTCCTTAGCGAACCAATTCAGATGAATTAGTAAATTGGATGTTTAGGATATATTAAAATCTGACTTATTGGCACTTTCTAATCAAACATTGAGAACAGAGGAACCTTAAGGGTACATGAATAGATTACTGGGGGTGGGGCATAGATCGGGGGGGGGGGTGTTGCATTAAAGTTTAACTGAAATTTAGCTTTTCATTCAATAATGTAAATAAGCAACAAAGTAATCCATGGTCTCTAGATGTCTTTAGACTTAAGGCCAGTACTAGTCTAGATGTCTCTAGACTTAACTCCAGTACGTCTTAGTATCTAAAATTATATTTTAAATTTGTAACATAAAATCATTTCTTTTAACTCTCAAATCATATTTGTGCAGTCAGCATTAACTCAATATTCCTCAGTTCCAATTCCCATGTTATTTTGGTCTTTATCCAGTGGATGAAAACCCTGTCTCTCCCTCTTTACAGTCAAATAATATAACCTATGAGGTGGAAACTTCACACAAGTGCCCCAATTTGTGACTTTTAAAAACTTTTACCACTAATGGCACCTTAGCTTCATATCCTGTATCTACATGGCCTAAGAAGGAGCACAGATTGCTCCTCAGTGGAGTGCAATCGGTTTTACTACCAGTTCGGTGCACACGCACTTCTAAATTGCAAGTGTTTCCTTACTGGAGGCAGCCCAAGTGAGTAGGAAGGCTGAGGAGGCATGCAAAACAGCTGTTCCATGCGATTCAGCTGAGCTACAAAGAAAAAAAGGGGATATAGTAGATAATAGGGCAGGGGCAGGTGGGTGGGACTAAATGCTCATTGCCACTACTGGTTCACTAGAACAGGTGTGACCAGGCTGAATACTACCACGATCTTCAATCATATAAGGAGACTAAAAGGGAGCCTAGGGAGTAAAATACAATAACCTCTAGATGCTTGTATGAACTATTTGGTAGGTATGTGTATGTGTGTGTGTGTATCAAAGGTTTTAGAAAGGATATACAATCACTTTCAAAGAGATTTATGGATGGGTAGATGCCTTCTGAATCAGAACAGGTTTATATTTTTAAAAATCAATTTGATTGTTTTCCCTCAGTAAAGCATTATCGGAATTGTTAGAATATTTGCTGAATCTGTTCTTCTCCTCTAGATGAGGCAAAATATTTCCTGACATCTGCTCTGAATTTGTTTTTTCTTTGATTTCTGGGTGCGCCTTCTCCTTACAAGCTGCTCTGAAGTATTTGACTATTTACAGTAATGCTATTAGCCATTTACCTCCCAAGATATCCCAGCATGTGGGTACTTCTTGGGCCCAGTAACTCTCATTTCTTTGTTAAAGTTGGTCCGTGCCATCTAGGATGTGTAACAGTTTGTATGGCAAGAAATGAAGCATGCATTTACACTTAAAGCAGAAAAGATAGCAGAGATAATTGGAAGTTTTTCCTAATCAAATAAATAAATAAATAATATATGACATTCATTTGAAAAATGGCCTTCAACGGACATTTAAAATTAAATTTCATCTTCACAGTTGCTTGAAAAAAAATAATGCTTTGTGGTTTCTTGATAACTACTTAGAATGTCTATGTTACTTTAAGATACATGTTGTTTAAATATTGTCTTCTAAGTGACCTATAAAATGGTAAATTAGACTATCTAAAGCCAGGTAAGAAAACTGAAGTATAAAAGCAGAAAACAGCAATGGCAGAATATTACAGTTCATGCAGCTTTTTAAAAACTTAAAAATATATATTGTCCAGAATGCTTTATAAACTTGTCAGAAAAAAAAATCCTAATCAAGGAATTACCAAGAAAAAAATTATACTCCCATCAGCACAGACAGGACTATATGTAAACAAGGAGCAAACCCCACCCTTACTCATAGTGCTCATAAACATCTAAGCTCAGAGAGCACCAAAGACTGCACAGTTATATCAATCTGATTTTAAATTGGCACTGATGAGTTCAGATTTACATTTTCCTTTCTTTCCACCATTTTTTTTGTTCCAATGAACTGCCAGACTTGTCATGACCATGTCTGAGTTGGAATCTGCAGGGGAGGATGAGCTGGAATGGGAGTTGGCAGAGATAGAGAGGAAGGGAAGGGCAGAGTCAGTCAGGGCAAGTCTTGCCTGAAGTAGTAGGGCCTGCAGACAGGGAAAGCTCAGGAGATGAGCAAGGATTACCCCCTCCTGAACCAAGAAGATATAGGAATGAGAGAAGGCATGACCAATGCAGATCAAGCCAGCTACAAGGGAAGCGGGTGCCGTGCCCCCTCTCACAAGGCACACCTGGAGACTGAGAGATAAGGAAGTGCCAGTGGGAGGGGCATTTGTTGGGAACAAACATTGAATCAGTGGACCCTCCTGTGAAATTTCTAAAGCCTTGGAGTTTGCTGTGATCTGTTTTGTGGGGGTGGCCTGGGTTGCCTGCTTCACTGAAACTCTGGCCCTGGCTATTGTGAGGCTAACCTGGCTTGTTGGACTGGCTGGCCCTGGTTGCTGTGTGGTTAATTTTGCTCACTGGACTATTTGCAGCCAGAGGCTTCTGAAGCTGCATGGGAGAGCTTTGCTGAAGAACTGGTATTGACTGTGGGAACGGTTTGGGGGCCCAGTTGGAGCAATAAAGAGAGTTGGACTGGTTCTCTGGCTGTATTGCTTTCATGCCATCCCCTGTGTCATCACACAGACCTATGCAATTTATGATAGCTATCAGGGGACCAAGACAGTTTATATCTCTCCACATCCATTCATGCATATTTAAAAAAGCACCATAAGAAGCAATCTGGATATGACTATATATTAGATTCTATTGTGGTTCTGATTGTAATGTGTTTTTGTGTACTTCATTCAATCATAGATACAATCACACCAAAATCAGTTTTGCTCTCTTTTGTTAATTATTATTTATTATTATTATTTATTACATTTATATACCGCCCCCTCCCCCTAGGGACTCGGGGCAGTGTACAGCAGGTAAAAAACACATAGACAAAATCTAAAAAACCAATTAAAATAATTAAA
>JAEANM010010153.1:0-15952 GCA_017656035.1 Myanophis thanlyinensis
CAGGTTCTAGCAGGTTTGCTAGAACCGGTAGTAAATTTTCTAAGCAGTTTGGAGAATCGGTTGTTAGAAGAAATCTCTTGTTTTTTTCCGCTTTACAGGTTAATCCAGTAAGCAAGGCAGGAAAAAAACATGTTGGTGTTGCTTCTAGCCTGATCTTTATTGCCCTGCTTACAGAAACTGCCCAGCCAGTCACTTGACTCCCCCAGCCAAGCCCACTAAGCCACGCCCACAGAACCGGTAGTAAAAAGTTTTGAATTCCACCACTGCCCCATACTATACATTCACATGAATTAACTTAACATCCTTTCCCTCAGTACACTCTTATGAGATCTGTTTGGTACAAAGATACGTTTTATATCTGAAAGCCATCTCTAAATGCAGTCAATCAGTTTTTCCAAGGTGTCTGTCTTCCTATTCAGATGACATCCTTTTTATTATCTGGAATTATTGTACAAGCAACAGCATTTTGATCTTCACCTGGTTTGTTTTGCTTTCTCACAATAGCTGGTGTTGTCAAAGTGTGGGTGTTACTGCTTTGCAGAAAATATACTGGCCCTTCCAATATTGGCACATAGTTGTAGGCATGTAGAGTGTTCTGCAGATATTTGGCATTGGCTTTGTTGCCAGTTGTAATGTGTTGTTCCACGTTACAAGATCTCCTAATTGACTGCTGTAATTGTATGATGAGGAAACCAGATGATTGATTAGCTTTCATTCCACAACCATGGCTCCTTAAAATTAAATAATGATAAAATGGATACTTGAAAGGGGCACATGGCTGGGTTGCATGTTTATAAGGTAGAATGAAGTATAGGTAGTCCTTGACTTACAACCACAATTGAGCCCAAAATTTCTGTTGCTAACAGAGAGATTTGTTAAGTGAATTTTGCCCCATTTTTATGACCTTTCTTGCCACAGTTGTTAAGTGAATCACTGCATTTGTTAAGTTAGTAACACAGTTATTAAGTGAATCTGGCTTCCCCATTGATTTCACTGGATAGAAGGTTACAAAAGGTGATCGCACAACCCCGGGATACTGCAGTTGCCAAGCATCTGAATTTTGATGATGTGACCATGGGAATGTCAGCCTCGGTTCTGCTGCTTCGAGGCTGCCCTTCAGGATGGAGGGGGGAGCCGTCCATGGATTGTTGCTCAGCCTGCTCGCCTCCTACATGCTCCAGATAAAATGTTGACCCTCTGGAGAAGCCGGAAGTTGACTGCTGAATGCTGGTTTGCAGCCAGCTGATGAGGAAGAACATAATTGGACTAACTGACATGGGGGCTGGGCAAGAAGCTGAGCCAATGAATGCTGAGAGGCGTGGGGGTGGAGTAGCGTGGGGGAGGGACGTGTGCGCGGGCACTAGGAGCACATATATATGATGGTGGGAACACTAGGTGCAGCACTGACTGAAGATCATTTGTGTGATTCAGTTTGTACGATCACGCAGAGAAGAAGGATCAAATTCCAGACTGTGGGCAGAGTTAACTTCTTCTAACCACTGTGCCACCAGAGCTCAGGGATTATATTGTACATTCATGTTCATTTTCATGGAAACTTTCACTAGTACCAGTGATGAAGAAATCTGTTAATAAGTCCCAATGTGATCTGTAATAACTCCTTAAATAAGAGATTTCACTTGAAAACAAAAACCTTTTATTTGCTTGGAACTTGCTAGTCCAGTTCTCTATTTAGGAAAACATAAATTGTGTATTTATAGTCCATCTTCTGCTGCTTCACTTATCTATTCATATTTATTTGTTTGAAAAATTAAAATTTTGGAAACAGGGAGAAAATAATTTAGTGGTAGAAAACGCTCCTACTGGTATTTTTACTACAATTACCTAGTGCATTATAATATTATTTTAGTATGGAGATAGTATAATTATGTAACTTTTTATTACTTCATTTATTATCCCACTCCAGTCCTTAGGTTGGGGTAAAAAGATAAAGTAAACAATACAAAAACCAAAGAAAAAAGTAAAATACAAAACAAGCTATCAGGAAATAATTAAAAAGAAATAGTTCAGTGTAGCAGCCAAAGGAGTTCTGTAAAGAGGTATGGATGAAAATGCATCCAAACTGATATATGAGATTGATCAACAGATACAGGAAATGTTTAACCTGCTACTAAAAGAGATTTTTAAAAAATTTAAAACTTCACATAGTATTCCAGTTAAGACAGTGAATATTGGCTCAGAGTGTTGAATAAAAACCTGATATAGTACACTATTTTGTGTTTATTAACCAGAATTCTTTATGTACTAATTAGACTTGGTGAAGCTTAAATCACAGCATTAATCACCGTATAGTGTGATTACAAATAGTTCTGAAGAGTTTACAACTTTCACTACTGGAAGCTTCTAACACTACATAGAATTCATATGGGATACTGCTAGTAAAATACATTTTAAAAGCATTTAAACAATTATTTTAGAAGTCCTTCTAGATCAGATTTTACTTCAGTTTGCATTCTACAACTTTAAACTCCAATTTATCTAATTAAGTTTGACAGTGGTGTTTTCTATTCTGGAAGCTGTCTCCTGACTACATGAACTTTCATGTCCAAAAATAAAATATGCATTCTGTTCATTGTATGTCAAAAAAGTATTAAATAGTCCCTGCAATAGTCTTAGTACTATCATGGTTTACAGCCATGAATTTACATAATAACTGGTTTTGCTTGTCAAAATCATTCTACCAAAAGATTAAGCAGTTGCAATCCCGCATGGTATATTTGTACAGGAGTTAACCGTTATAGCTGATTTTGCCTAGACATCATGAATTGAGATAACCTAAACAAGTTGTCCCTTTCTCCTACATCTTCTATATGCAAACATTATGCATCTGCTGCACAAGTCTCCTTGTAATGCTAATACAGTTGTCTTTTTTGCTGATATTCAAGACAGTGTGCCTAATACTTTGCTAGTCTCTTGAAGATTATAAAATCTGTTATCAAAGTAGGACCGTTTGATGCTGGCAGTGCTTGTTCTCTGTAAGGCAAGCTGTGTGTGTCTCCCCCCTCCCTCCCCCCTCACAGTTTTGGAAAGCATACCTTTATCCTTGTGTTACATCATCACACTTAATAGAGGCAAACCTTATTAAAAATTCCCAGCACAGCAGTTTTCGCATACGAGTACACAAGGTTCATTGGACAAAGATAGCATTGTATGTTTCTGTCTGATTCCCCTTTACCTGCCTTCAACTGTACCTACTTTCTGAATCAGGATGTTTCCTTCAGTTTACCCCTGATAAATTAATCCTAACAGATTATGTCAGCTTTACACTGTAAAACCCAAACGGTGTAGCTCAGGCTTATTGAATCCCTTCTGTACATTTAAAGTAGGCATTACGGGAGGCTTATTTTCCTCTCCTTTGCCAGCTTCTGTTCTGAAATCTGATCACTGCTTCTGCTGGGAGGGGTGTGGGCACGAGGAGAGGGAAGGGCACAGCCACTGGGAGAAGAAGAGATGCAGCAAGTGTGGAGCTAGCTAGCCGCCTTTAGACAAAGCAGTCTGCTGCAGCTTTTTGAAAGAGACACACATGCCTGCCTGGGAAAATAGCGCGGTCCTTTTGCCTGCTCACAGAGTGGAAAAGAAATTGTCCAGTACAACGAGAGACTCTCTGAACAAGACAGAGGCTGCTGCTTGAATTTGGGGAGTCAATCTCCCTTTGGCCAGGCTTTATCAAAGAAGGGAGGCAGAAACCTTTCCTGTGCGCTGCATCCTTGGTGCTGCAGTATGCATTAAGAAGGCAGGCCAGCTCCCAGGCTCTCATTAACATTGCTTAACTGAGGATCTTCTCTGCAGGCCAGTGCAGCAGGATTTCGAACCCTTTCCAATTGTTCAGAGAACAACCAGCACTGCATTGTGTAGACATCACAGAGAGAGGAAGGAGAAGGGACTAGTTTTAAATGTGCAGATCTTCAAATAACCACAGGGTTCAAAGGCTGCAACCCGAGTGTCATCAACAATATTGTGCAAATTTGTCTTCAAAGGCCGGCATGCTAAGAAGGCTGAGAAAATACTGCGTGGTTTGCATATTAATTTTATCTGAGGATTGCAAAGCTGTGGGATTTGAACTTTCCTGATTACATCAAGTGCCTCCAGTTTCAGCAAAAGAAAGTAACAAATTCCTAGATTTTCCTAGGCGTAGACAAAAGAAGAATTACTTTGCATAGCTTCTAATTGTGATTGGCATAGCAATTTATCTAAGGACTGCAAAGCTGTGGGATTTGAACTTTCCTGCTCACATCAACTATCTCCTACTCAGCAAAGAAAAGTAACAAATTCGTAGACTTTCTTCTTTTATAGAGAGAAAAGAAGAGCTATTTTGCATTGCTTCTGTTGGCCTTTGAAGAACTTATTTCTCACTAACTGGCTGAAAGGAGGTGCCGGAAGTATCTGATCCTAACTGCTACAGAAGACGGGTGGGGGGTGTTCAGCAGTTGTTATTTTTTCCTCTCTTAAATCCAGGACTTAAAGGCTTTGTTCTGAGAACTACTTGTTTGTGGGGAATGTGAAGGTAGTACTTGCATTTTGCAGAAGATGATGAAGGACTGGCAAATGAAAGTCGACAAAAAATTGTCAGGAGCAAACTTTGGATGGAAAATGAACTGAATCTTTTCATTTTGCTCCAGTGTATTCATTTCTGCTCTGATCTGAACATTGGTGCTGATTCCCAGCCCAGTTCAATCAGTACAGGCTGTCAAAATGTCATATATCTGGATAGGTAGTAAAGCGACAGTGGCAGGACTTCTGGGCTTAGGCTTATCAATCATACCTCTGCTCCTTGTAATAAAATAACAAAGAAGAATCCTTATCATGGTTTGCCTGTTTCGGGACTGTTGGGGGAAAAAAAGTATAAGTCTCTATTCTTCTACTGCAGTGTGTGTGTGTGTGTGTGTGTGTTGTCTTGCATGTCTTCTTTGGACAGCTGTTCATTAATCTGGCTGATGTTGCTTTTCCAAACTCCTATTGTGTCTGTTTGCTTCTTTCAACTGCATGAAGATGTATTTCCTCTCAAACTGCTTTGCATCTCCAGTGCTAACAGTTTTCCTTACTATTGCACAAGGTAATGAATCTGAAGTAATGCATCTCAAGTTGAAGTTGCATGAATGCGTCTGCTGGGCTAAGTATATTTGTGAGCCGGATGCTCTTGTTACTAGCTCTGGCTTGGAATGCTTTGCTCTGCTTTGGAAAGTTTACAACCCCTGCAGATGAAAGAGTGAGCTGACCAAGATCCTTGTGGGGTTTGGAATGCGTACACCTGGTGAGAAGCACACCTCAAGCCAGGAAATCAATGCATGTAATGCTTGGACCACAGGGACAGTTATAAAGAACCTGGATTCCGAGTTTTAAGTATAACTGAGAGTCAAATTAATGCTCTAGATTGAATAGGACAGAAGCTTATTGTTCATGGTCGGTGTGCGGAAGAGGAGCTCTCTGCCATCTAATTGTGCTCTGGCCCTGGTTTGTCTCCTTTATGATAATGACGATGATGTGGCAATGCCACTTCTCTTCCTCAGAGTGCCGCTGCTACCGCCTTAATGGGTTTTCCTTTTTCAAGCGTCTGCCGATTCCTCTTTCATCAGGTTCACGGATGCTGGAGCAGAGTGTTGGGGAGTGGCTGGAGTCCATCGGCTTACAGCAGTACGAAAGCAAACTGCTTCTCAATGGCTTTGATGATGTCCGCTTCCTGGTGAGTAACTACCTGACAATCTATGACAAGGGTTTTGTTGAACAAGTCCATTGATTTTGGAAAAACATACTCAAATTGATAGAGAAAAGTATAATATAGTACCTATCCTACAGGTATATTTTCATGATGTTTGACTCTCGGATTAAAAAGTTTGAACCGTCCTGACTGACGATAAATCCTGGTGATAAATGAGTGTATATTTGATCCGGAAATTTGATGTTCAAGAGTGATTCTCATTAAGGATAGTTGTATAGACATCTAGAAAGTAGTGCAGGTGGATAATTGAGAATTAACCTTAAATGGAGATGCCAACATATCCAAATATATCTGAAGTAATTCAGCCCCTTAGTGCAATTTCAGCAGTCCATCAATTTGAGAATATATATCACTGCCATGTTCATTTATATACTTAGTTTCTTGTTTGGCAAATGCCTGCCCTGCCTGCCATGTTAAATATATACTACATGCTAAATACTATGCAAGCAAATGTATTTAATCTTCAGTATATTTTATACACTTACTGTGGATGTAAATATATTTCCTTTTTTAAAGATTCTGTCTTCATTGCTAAGCCTAAAACTTAAGAACAGCATTACTGGGAGAAAAGAAGCTTTAGCCCTAGCCATCTTAATTAAGATTTTAAAAATACACCATTTATCTGCATTGGTATTCATTTCTTTCCTTAAAACAGAATGTCACTTGTGTAATTGATACTGCTGAACATTAGTTATCAGCATCTGGATAGTTTGTACTCATTCATTGGTACAACAGAAAGGAAAATTACTGGGAGATAACGTGATTTTAATATAATTGCCGTGTCATTTTTTTACATTTAACCAAAGTATTGTGAAATAGTGAATTATCAATTTTCAGTGTATAAAATACACATTTGCAAGTCCTTCAGTATATAATATGTTTAGTGAAATTCCATCTTTGAAACAGAGGTTTCTGAATTACTTTGGGGATAGGAATGAAGTAGAGAATATGTTTCTCTTTGTTCAGTTTCATATGGAAGCCCAAAATATATTTCTTGAATTAGATTTCTATTTGTAAAACTCTTTGTTATTCAAAAATATCTAATTAGTTCTGAAACTGTGGAACAGAAATCTAGCTACAAACTCAGATTACACTATAATATTTTGCAGAACAATGCTTTAATTCTGGCTATTTCTGTGGTCAAGCCATCACTTTAGAAAGTGATGGGACAGAATGTATAATCTGCTAGTTTTGTAACAGATTATGTCAAGATTTTGCTTTCCAATTATCCAGTTACATTTGAATAAGCATACTGGAATGAAAATATTTTCGTTTAGTTTATGACTGTTCTGTTATACCATGAAGTCTGATAAATCATGCCAAAATTGGGATTGTTGAGGAGATGTTAGAGGAAGACATCTAAGTTTAGTTATTTTTTGTAACACTTTTGTATGAATTTAAATTTAATTTTTTAATGTTCAGTGACATTAACCAATGTGTATTAGGTTTTAGAGCACACATCTTTATCAAGACTGCAGTTATAGTAATTTCCCACTTCAACACTTTAGGAGAGCTTTTGAATATTTATTTTTTTTCTTAAAAAAAGATGAAGAATATTTATATTTCCTATTAACACATGCACACATACATACAGATACACTTTCCTAGTTATTATTTGTGCTGAAACCAGAAGAGATGTTTGCTAGTCCTATCAAGAAATCTTTTAAACTTTTTAAAACTTTGGGAATCTATATACTTTATGCTACTGTAATCTTGTGGTTTTCATAAAAAAATTATTTGACTTTTAAGTATTGTAGGAACAATATACTTAAATTCTTCTCTGCATTTTGGAGGCTGTTATATATTGTAAAAATGTGTGCAGTAACATTTTGCGTGCGCGCGCACACACACACACACATATATGTCTAGGGCTAATTAATATATATATTAATATATATATTAATTAGCCCTAGATGAGGAATAGCAAATGCCCCCTTCCGTTAAGAAATCAGTTGTGAACTTTCAATACTTGGCTAATAATTTTGATTCCTGTGCACAAAGTAGGAATACTCCAGTTCAATTTAGTTACTTTAGCCCTCTCTTTTTTCTTAAATAAAAATATGTTGAAAATTCTAATCAATGAATATCTACATTTTTCAGACATTTAAAGTAGAACTAAATACAAATGAAGAATTACCCAAACCCAATCTTGGATTTTCTACTCACTTTCATATCTTTGGTGTTCTTTCTTGCATGAATCTGGACATGGATCCCAGCTGCCCATATTAGAAACATTTTATTATAGATGCTACAGTTGACTAAAGTCTTCATTCTCAATATTGTTAATATATTTCATAAAAGAACCATAATATTATTTTTAAATAATTTATATTGAACCATAATTAACAAATATTAAATAATATATGGACTGGTACCTTAAGTTAAATTGGGGAAAATGTTCTAGAAAGTTATGGTCCCTTGTTTCATATTTTGTCAATCTAATTTTTCAAGGTTTTGTTAGTGAGTTTACAGTTATATAATTCTAAAGGATTGGCACAAAGGAGTTACATTAAATCTCATTGATATATAAGGTAGCTGAGTACATTGAGTAATGATTTTCATTTTGCCAGATGGCTATTAAGTTAATTGCTTCAGCCATAATATAAATGAAGTTAGTTTCTTTTCATAGAATGATAAAACATATTTCGTTTTTGTCATAGATAACATTGCCTAAAATATGTGTATATTTTGTTCTTA
This sequence comes from Myanophis thanlyinensis, assembly GCA_017656035.1. Taxonomy (NCBI): domain Eukaryota; kingdom Metazoa; phylum Chordata; class Lepidosauria; order Squamata; family Homalopsidae; genus Myanophis; species Myanophis thanlyinensis. The sequence continues at coordinate 8,432 of JAEANM010010153.1, forward strand.
ATGTTGAGATATTTCTAACTATATCAACATAGAGTCAGCAGGTTTTTTTTTTGTAGATTTACAAGAAAACTCAGAAAGGAATTCTTGAAATATTCTGCTTTATGTTGAGATTAAAGTAGATTACACTCCACTACTATACATTCCAGTGTTAATTTTCAAAAATTTGAAAATAAACTAGAAATAGTTTTGATTCCAACAAGATTAAAATCAAAAATAATACTTAGTAAGAGGATTGTGTAAAATGCATTTTGCATAATATTCTGTAAATACTGCATATTATGAACCTTACGGTTTCCTGATACATGTAACCAAATTGAGAGTGATGTTCCTAGAGCAATTATTGCGTTTCTCAACATGAAACATAACCTGTGAATAGTCCTTGGTTTGATCTTAGAGAGAAATGAATAGGTCAAATCATTCACGGTCCATTTAAATTAGGCAATTCATATAGTAAGTGGGAAAATTAAATTCTGAGTCACAGAAAGGAACAGTCAGCTGCCCTTTTCTCAATGCTAGGGAAGAATTATGTTTTTATAGACACATTAAGTCAGTGGTTTTTGTATCATACCACATTCCTCTCCCATTCATGGATAACATTGGTAACTAATGTATTTGGAAAAAGAAGGAAATATCTCACTAGGCTCTTATTTGTTGTATAAAATTCAGACACTATGAGGGAGACCTGAAAGGCTAATTCAGATGATGTAATTGGTAGTTTCATCAAAAATTACTAATTCATCAAATTGCAATCACACAATGAACTCTAAATTACATTTGTCATTTCAGTCCAGTATTTTACCAGTTTACTTAGCCAATCTATTATTCACTGAAGGCTTATAAACATTTATAAATTTATTTCCACCAATGGAACATCTAGCTCTGGTCCTAAAAATATTGGGATAGTAAAAGAATCCAGAGTGTTCCATCTGTGCAACTCTCTGATTTTCAGTTTTCACAGTAGAATATACTGTGTGGGCAATGGTTGATCTGAGAATTAATTATAAATTTTAATCTCCTGGTTGAACTCTTGCAATGTGCTTTACAGGGGGCTTCCTTAAAAAGCCATTCAGAAATAGAGTAAGTACAAACTGCAATAGCCTATGTGTAATTGGTGCCAGATGCCACAAACATGTTACACCTGTGCTTGCAATGGTTGCCATAAATTTCCAGTGCAATTCAAAGTGCTGTATTTAACCCAAAAGCCATAAATGGCTGGATGCCAAGGTACTTTCAGGACACCTACACCAAGCATAATCCAGGCAACAGCTTGGATGAAAAATATTGGCATTTCAGTAAAGGAGAATAATTATAGCTCAGGGTTAAAATGATGGTCCTGGGTACTCTCTGAGCTTTAGATTTTATGCAGAGATTTCATTACCCAAACTAGATAATAGCAACAGTACTACTAAGGAGTGGGGTTTTCTTTCTGTTTATATTCTAGTGGTTTGCCCTGTCAGTGTTAGTGGGAGTGGTCTTGGATGTCTTTCTGTCCCAATGGCAGTTGGTTGAGCCATTTACTGTTAACTTGATTGGCAGTTTCTTATTTGGGGTATTGTTTGCTTCTTGATTGATGGTCTGATCTTAATTTTGGAATTAATTTATGCTCATCTAGGCATAAAAACACTTCTCCACCAACATTCAGTGCCCAGCTGTATTGTATAATGAGATATGGAGATGACTTCAAATGTTATAAGCCAATACCTAGCATTGCCTTATTCAACAGTACCTACAAAAAAGCTTCTCTAAAAGTTATTGTAATGAAGATTTAAAAATTGAAACATTTTATATAATACAGTATGCTACCACATAGGTGGTCCTCATATAAAACTTAGCAAACAGGTTGCATTTATAGCTGGTTCCAGCATCCTGTGTTCACATGACCATGATTTGTGACATTTTTCTGTCAAAAACGGCAAAAAAACCCTGCCCATTGGATACACTGGATTTGCCTTAAGTGTGGTTCACTTAAAGACCATGTGGTTTGCTTAATGACTGTGATGTCTCAATAAAAATTGAGTCATTTTATGTGACCCGATTAATGACCACCCAGACTTCCAAACAAAATTTCAGGCCCAGTTGTGGTCATTAAGTGAAGACTATTTGTAGTACAGTTGGAACAGGTTAATTTTTTTCAGTTATCTCTTTTATTTTTTTCCTTGGTTTATTTTCCACCTTTTTCCTGAAATTGCTCTGTTTATTAATTTTGTGTTAATTTACTAAAGCTGATATATACACTATATATAAATACATATGTATTTTCTTGTGCTGATTAAACATAAACATGCTTATAAAATAATAATATAAATGTTCAAAACAATCAAAATTATAAAAATGGAAGAACTGATTAATGTAACATCTAAAGTTTTATGTGAAATATTATATTTAGAATAGAATGTTCAAAAATAAGCTGTATATATTTCGATATTGAATAGTTGGAATACATCTTTGTATCTCCTAAAAATACATACGGTATATAGTTGCAATATTTTCTGTGGATAAGCTATAATCTAATATACCTACTAATTTTTAAAATGTTGATGTATTCACAAAAGAAGGACAAAGGAGAGGGCATGAAGGATATAAGGTGGCCTAACTTTTACATATGTGAATTTCTTTTAAGTTTTCAGTATGGGCCAAGATAACCAAAGTTTGGATATGCAAAGCCAAGTACCATCAGCTATTGTGTTAATAATGAATTTCATATTTTTATATTCACTATTTGCATGATTCAACTATTAGGAAAAACCAATGATTTTTTTTTTCTGTGTTCATTATAGTGTTCCCTTAAATCTACTGTTACAACTGTGTGGAGAAGTATTTGTTTAGTTTGGTTTTCCTGGGTTTGTTTAATTTGATAAATTGTTTCTAAGACGGTTGGATGGGAAACAAAACATTTTAGGTAATACTTCAGCTTGTCTTCACTGAAGATGGACCAATACTAATTTTAATAGAAGTGTTCCTAGCTATATAGCTACAGGAATGTTTTCCCTCTTGCTGTTCTGACAGATGACTGGCCAGCGGTGTGTAAAATGCTAAATGGCTTGCTATTTTACCTTTCAAAGTGAATCATATTTCAAAGAGAGGACTTCTACCACTCACAAAACCAGCTAATATCTATAGCATGCATTACTGCCTTAGGCCAAATAGATGTAGCAAACTTTTTCTCACTCCTAAAGCAATTTGTAATACAAAAAGCATTGGTACATAATGTTCAACATCTTTTTCTAATTGAATTGAAGTTAGTTTTGAGATGGAACGATAAATACATCCAACTAAAATTTCAGATGGCAATGAGTGAGATGAGCACTCTTTAAAAATGATTTGGACAAACTTCCGTTGGTGTTACATGAGTTCAGCTCCTCTCTGCTACTGATTAAATTAGCCTCTTCTTTTCCCAGGCTTCTATGAGATCCTGAACAAAAGGGGTAGCTTTTTAAAGAAAATTTCATTTTAATAAATTAATTACTTAAAGCAGCCACATTTGTTTCCAGACTTATTTGGAAGCCTGGACAAAAAAGGCTGCTTTAATGAACATAAAGCAAATGTTCAGATGAGCCTGAAGCACTTCTTTGAGTCATTTTCAAAGTATGTACATCACTAGAATCCAGATTATATCCCAATTATATCAACAAGCAATTAAATTCTTTTCTATTGCCTACTGAATATGCCCAGAAAAAAAAAAGAAACTGCAGAGCTATTGTAAAGAAAAATTAGTACAGATTTTTGTAAACGGAACATTTTCACAACATTTTCTATCAACTTTAGTAAAAGCAATACAGATGTTGATTAATTGAGGTAATTGTATTTTTATAAACTGTTTAGCAAAATAGCTTGCTGAAACTTCCTTTTAAAAATAATTGTAGTAAAAAAGTATGCTAGCTTAGCTGTTGGCAAAAATACAGGAAATGACTGTGTCAATGATCTAGCTAGGACTGGTGAATAATAAACAGGGATATATGACAGATCCAACCTTTATTCCTCACTTTTTCTAGACAATGTTTGAAGCAAAAAAAGTTGCCCAGACATGAATAAACACTACATTCAAAGCTTTATTGGAAGCAAAAATAAAATGGAGAGTATTGAGATATTTATTGAAATATGTCCTTTCTGGCACTAGGAAATGTTCATAGGAAGATATTGAACACTACCTGAGTCTTCAAGTAGAGTACAAAGAATCAAGGTTTAGCTCAGAGACTTCAAATTATTTTAAAAATAATACAGTTTGGGAAACATATTCTTAAGAAAGCAGATTCATAGGGTTTCCGGGCTGTCTGTGAACGTATGGGAGGCTTCAGTGAACCAATTCTAAGCACCATGTGGAAGTAACAGCCAAATAGGTACAACATACATACATACATACATACATACATACATACAATAAAAAGTAATAATAAGGTAGTTCAATTAAAAGTTACTATTAATCACAATAATGAATACTTTGTTTTCATGTTGTTTCAAAAGCAAATGCTTGCTTCCAAAATAAAGTTGTATTTTCTGTGCTCTGCTTCCCAGGTTCTCCACTACCCCTGAGGATTCCTGTGCTTTGCTTAATGACTAGCACACTCTTTTAATGGCCACATGAGGGGAGCAGAGATGCTGATCATTAAGCAAGGCTGTCTCACTTAATAGCTGTCACAACATGCAAATGTAATGGGCAGGCTCCATTATGGTTGTATCTTGAGGACTACCTGTAAGGATTCTTGCATCTAACATAAAAGATCTGATGCTCCTCGGATGTGAAATGATCCATTCCAAGAGATTTCTTTTTATAGTTTGCCAGAATGTCAGTGTTAAATCTTGACATTTCTACTCCATCAAAATCTAGGTTTTCTTTGTTCACAGCTTTGACCTTCCATATGCTAATACAGTGGTTCTCGACCCGTGATCGGCAGATTTAAATCTTGAGTTAAGTCTTGGGGGTCTATGGCCATAAAAGGTATTTAAAGTGGGTCTGTGGTGAATAAAAAGTTGAGAACCACTGTGCTAGTATCCTTGCAGTGTTGAACTTTCTTTTTTCTCTGACCATATATACTACAGGGACAGTCACATGCTGGGTCTTCTCTTATTTGATGTAAGGAAGCTCAGCAGAATTATTTGATCCCATGCCAGGCCATAGAACCATGCCACTTCTTTTTGCATCCATAATGAGAGTAAAATTAAAGCTATCCAATTCATGACATTTTCTCTAATTAAAATCACATAAAGTATAATACTGGATTTTTGCTCTTAGGAAAATTAAATATGCATATTTATTTTTTAAAGGCACAAATAGCAACTGCTATATGTAGAAATGTAGAGCATGGAGAAACATTAATGTCTATTTTGGACCTATGATTAAAAGTTTTCCTATTGGTTCCCCAGGTTCTTTGCATATTATTTAAATAAGTCATGTTATTTTATTTATTTGCTATGTAGTACTCTTTCTTCCTCCTCCTTTCCCCGCAACAACCTGTGAGGTGCGCTGGGCTGAGAGAATGACTGGTCCAAGATCACCCAGCTAGCTTTCATGCCTAAGGCAGGACTAGCGTTCAGAGTTTCTTGGTTTCTAGTCTTAACTAAACCAAACTGGCTCTCTATAATTTCTTTATAGTTTCCTATTTGTCAAAATAATAAGCTATTTCTCTTTGTGTCAGTCCAAAGGTATTCAGGATAGGCAACTGGTTGATAATGCAGTTTCAAGTTTGGTACTGCTAGAGTACTACAGTGTTTCTTAAACTTGGCAGCTTAGAACGTGTGACTTCATATCTAAGTAGCTAATGTTGAGGATTAAATTTAACTCTCTGCTTTTTATTAGACTACATAACATTTGTTGTATGTCTCTGTCATTTCATACTTTATTTTCAAATTTTACTGGTATCATGTGGAATAGAATATTAAGCTTGTTGGAATATTCATTGTTATAGCTGTACTTTTAAGATTTGCATAAAGTTGAATTCTGTGTTTCATAGTAAGCCCTGCATTTATTAATCTTAAGCAGAACTGCATTTCTAACTACGGTATGTCTTTTTCTTGTTCTCTGTAGGGGTGTAATGTTGTGGAAGATCAGGATCTCCGGGAAATTGGTATTAGTGATCCACAACATCGCAGAAAACTTCTCCAAGCAGCACGTTCCCTTCCTAAGGTTAAAATAATCTGTGTTTACATGCAGAAAAAAGTGTATTCAATGTCAGTGTAATGATGGATAGAAAACCACAAGGCATTTCTTAAACATTAAAATAGAGTTTATTTTAGTCACAGACTAGATTTGAAAATGAAACACCAAAAATGAATAAAACCCCCAAACAGGAAAAGTATGTTACAATTAATGTTAAATATTTAGTATTATTTAAACTTTTATGTAAATTTGAGATTATTGCAGGTGCAGGGCAACCTGCAGACTTCAGGCTGCTTTCATATAGGTTTCAACCTAATTCCAAAGCATCTTAATATTTTGGTTCAGACCTCTTAACAGCAGCTGTCTGTTGCCACCTGGGGTATAATAGGTAAAATCACCTTTCCAAGAAAACATAGGGAAGTTTAAAGCTATGATCTGATTTTATCAGTTGTGCTGATACATTGGTTTGCACAAGACAGGATTTGGTGGAAACCAAAAGCCATCTCTTTAGTGCAGAATCATAAAGATTTTGTCATGTACCTAATCAAGGTTTTTTGAGAGAGTATCCCTGGATTAAACTGGAAAATCAAATAGATTCTTACACAACCCTGCATACAGCTTATGGAATTAATGGACACAGTAAAAAATTGTTGTTGCTTAAAAGGTATATTTTGAAAATAATGCATAAATGAGAGATAGGAACAAATAATGTCGTACCCTCTAACATTAGTTTTCTATTGTAGGGATTTTGTTCATAACATAACTAGAACAGGAATGCATGGCCATAGACATTCACATGAAAAGGAAAACTGCTAGAAGCTAAAACCATGTCTCTGTGTATATTTCCTGAACAGCTACAGCAGCTGGCATTAAGTGAGCTGGAAAACAGGGTATCGTCAAACATAGCTTGCCCAGAAGACTGGCAGAAAGTACTATAAGAAGTAATTACACACACCTTCCCCCCACACACATACACATACACTTAAATTTCTCATGTTTTGCAGTTGTTACCCTTTCCTCAAATATTTATGTAGATCCAAGTTTCAAAGATGGCATCAGATTTGGGAAAATAGCAATTCTTGTGAAGAATTCATGATCCGTATTTTCCTTTAGAGCCTAAGAAAATTGCTTCTTTCAGCAATTTTAGACAACTTCCTGGTCTTTAGGCAGTACTAAAGTATATTGTATTATTGCACAAATCTGCTTGTTTTCCTTGAATTCCAGAAGAATAGCAATAGCACTTAGATTTATATACCGCTTTCTAGTGCTTTCCAACCTCTCTAAGAGGTTTACAGAATCAGCATATTGCCCTCAACAATCTGGGTCAGGGACTTCCTGTTTGGCTTCTTCGCCGGCAGGTCGGAATCCGCGATCGTCCGCGGTTTCGATCTGTGCTCTCTTGCTGGAACTCCTTGACCCTCCCCGTA
>JAEANM010010154.1:0-15950 GCA_017656035.1 Myanophis thanlyinensis
TATATATACACTCAATACATAGAACATGAACAAGTTGTAACAGCAATACTTTTTCTCTTTCTTTAGAGAAAGTCAGTTTAAAAATAAGTGAAGGCAACTGCAACTTAAAACCATGAAAATATTGCTTATTTTCTAAAAAAAAAAATTATTTATTGAAATGTCACATACTGAATTTCTTTCCTTTTGTCCACAAAAAATATCTCTCCAGAATGTCTATATGCATTTTTTCCCAGAAAAGGGAATGTGTTATTGGTTCCGCGATCAAAATAAATTTCATGTGAAGTCTCTTAAAGTAGCAAATAGGTTTTATATATCTTTAGATTGATCATCGTCCTCAAGCTTTCTTATTTCATTTTTTAGACAGTTGATAGTTTCACGGCTTGCTTTTAATCTTTCTTTAAGTTCTGCAATCTCAAAGCTGGTCTTCTTCTTAGCAGCTTCCAACTTCTCTCGAGTTTTTACTTCTACACTGGCAACTGGAAGAAAAATATATGTGGTACATTGCTTAATTATTATTTCAATATTTCTTTCACTGTTTAGAAAGGAATAGTCTTTGTCATTTTGAATCAAAAAGATTAAAACATTCCAAACCAAGCACCATGTGCTACTGTTTGCTAGTACAACACAAACTTATTTTAACATACAATGCCTTTAAATTGTAGCTACGATAAATAGATGATTTTAGGAATCCAAAACAACTGGATTAGCTTATCTTGAATACAAAGTTGACATAAACTACATAAATCAAGAGTTCTCCAACAACAGATTGGTAGCCCTGAGGGAGTTGCATTTTGCTGGACACATATGGCTTTCACCATATGTAGTAGATTCCAGACCTTCGATGTGTTGTGCTTACAACACCTCATACAATAGCCCAAATGTGCCATTCAAGGTGACCTAGCCAGAATCAAAGTTCTCTCCCTCTCCTCTCTTTGAAGGGCAGCTCTTTCTAGATTTCTGAAGGTAAAGGATTCAGTAATCTTGCAGCTTTTCTGGAAAGATTGTGATCCTTGTCTCAGCATAAGTACAGTGCAAAATAAATTATTCAGCTTTTTGATGCTACACGCAATAGTCATTATCATTACTACACTAGTAGTTAATTATGAACCTCTAAAATAAGCTGTTTAATAGCCTGAAACCCTCTCTCTATACAACAGCTGGAGAATGATAAATGAAAAGGGTTTCTAGTTCTCTAAAGAAATACTATTCTGATTTAGACTTGGCTTCTCCTTTGCTTGAATGAACCATTTTTTTCTAAAAGCTTCTTGGGCAGGAAGAAAACACAAGGATAGATAGAAATAAAGGACATTTTACAATCTGCTTCAGAATGGCCTATCAATAAAGTGGAGGTCAATCCGAACGTTCAAGAGGCAGAATTAAATTGCTAGGGAAGGACTTGATACTAAGAGATTTCAAATTGAAAGCCTCAAATTCGTGGGCATTGTGGTTGGCTATCCTCATATTAATGTTATAAATAGCTTTCCCATAATTAGCTGAATAGTGCAGGAATCGTCATTTTTAAAAAACAGAACAAAACAAATCCAGCCAACTATTGCCTCAGCCTAATGCTACAGATAAGACATTTATTTGCTCGATCTGCAAGTTATATGAAGGAACCACCATGAAAGTTTAAATAGATCAGACAGTGATATTATAGGAAAAAACTGGGCAAGAGTGGTAGGGTATGCTTTTTGGTTAATTTTGTATATCAATATACTCTGAAGAAGTAGAATAGAAAAACTATTGATACTTTTGAACTTTGATGTTGGAGAGGACTCCTCAGAATACTACAGATAGCCTACCCCACTCCCCCAAACCCCCAAATCATCTAACAAACCAATCCAAAGTTCTCATTAAACCACAAAAGAACAGATTCAAATTATCACGCTTTGGACATATTCTCAAAGATCTAGTTCTCTCGAGAAGTTTATAATGCTGAGAGAAGTAGAAGAAGAAGACAATGACCAACAGCAAGATAGATAGGCTCAATGAGAGCAGTGATGGGTGCACCATTAGAAGACATGAAGGACCAGGATGGGGACAAACCTTTGCTGGTGAAAATCTATCCGTGTGGTTGCTAAGAGCCGATACCAACTTGATACTTAATCATACTTAATCATCTATCAACAATATTACCACACAACTTTAATTCCCATGGCTCCTAATAGATAGAAGCTCTCTGTACTTTCATATGCAGGTAATACAATGTTGCTTTCTATAACACAAATAGATGTGCACACAACTTCTAAACAGATGAATGATAATTGTAAAATAAAGTGCTCACAATTAATTATTCTATGGAGTCATAACACCACAAAGTTTGAGGAGCATAACTTAAATAGTGAAATTCTACAAAGACCATATATGAGTAAAATATGATGAATATGCAGAACTGACCATTCCGTACCTTTCCATAATTACTTTGCTCTATCTGTACTAAAATATTATAGACTGAGAGAATTTTTAAAGTAAAATATAATTTTCATGAAAGCCAAAACTGAAGTGCAGATCTTGTTTAAGTCATACAATAATGATTGAAAGAGGGTCTTTAAATCAAGTTTTAATTTATCTAAAATCAACACATACTACTGAAATCTTGGTTCAGTACTTACATTCTGTTTCATGCTTATAAGCACCAAGTGTTAATTGACGAGATGTAGTAAGCAATTGCTGCATCATAGCAGTAGGATCCTGAAAAATCTATTGGAGAAAAGTAATGCAATTATATTATTTGCTAGACTATGTAATGTTTCACAGTAAAATGGACAATATATATAATTATGTAATCTGGTTACTAGAATATTCCCCAGCCTAATGGATCTTTCGTCCTGTATATCCAACATGCACCAAAAAATTTGGGGAACCACCCTCCAGAGCAGATTCAGACTCAGAGTCTGAAAAGCATAGGAAAAGAAGGGGAGAGTATCATCCAAAAATTAATGCAACTTTTTGTTATCTTACCATCTCATCATAAAATTCAGAAACAACAGTTTTCTTTCCCAAAATGGCATTTGTATCAGACTGAAACAGCTTCAGCAAATGATACAGAGTCACCTGTGCAATAGAGAAATCTGGTTACTACCCAAATGTACAAATCAAATAGTAGAACAGAAATCAAATATTTTACATTTCAGCTTGTCATGATAACTGAAACTGAAAATTTACTATATATATACAAGAATAAAGTTAAAGGAATTAGTAATTACAGGTCACTTACGATGGAACTGCACTATTTGCTGACATTTATTTTCTATACACACACAGGGAACCATTTTAAGATTATGCTGCAAAATATTTGTTTCCTCGTAATTTGGCACATAGAATTGTTGTATCATTCCCAGAGACAAAGAAAAGAATGCCAAAAGTAATATATTTAAGTGATTCATTTTCTAAATATAGGTAAAACTTCTCAATATTTTCCCAACTGCTATTTTAAACCAGATGCACTCTTCCATGTTGCCCTCATAATTCCAGCCAAACTCCAGCTAAACGGAACCATGTAAACCACAAATAATTTACTTATGATTATACCATGAGTAGAATTATAGTCATTGACTACTTTAGGAATTCGTGACAGATGTAATCCACTTTCACAGAAGTGTGTCGTGTTCAAACACGTACAGCTATACCCAGTTAAGCTCTCTCTCTCACACTGGTGCTTTTTCTCTAAACATGTCTTAAAACAATTCAGCTGGCTTTTCTTTAACCAAAATTCACAACTTTTACAAACAAAATTCCTTTCCAACAAATACTAGCAATTTATACATGACAGACCACATTTTAGGTAACCTGAAATAGACTGTGACTTCTTCAAGGTAATCAGATGTACAAAACTGAGTATTGCTGCTTACATTGGAAAAACTACTTACCGGCCTTTCATTAGGATCAATAAAAAATATTTTAATGATGATTTCAAATTCACCCCAACCTGTTTCGGTGATCTCATATGGTGGTTTAGTTACCACTAAAAAGGAGGAAAACACTAAATATTAGATAATCCAATTTTGAAAAATAATGAAACCATTCTACTTTCATCAAAGACTGTTTAAATCATACCTCTCAGTGGATTACCATAGCTTTCATGTAACTTGAACTGGATTTTCTTTACATAAGCAGACATATCCTAAAATTAAAAACAGCCAATAAGAATTTACATATGTAGTTATGTTTTATACTGTTTCAATGTTCCTTCCAGTCTTTTTGTTACACAGCATTCCATTAATTAATCCAGCACTTTTTACAGATTTTAAGTTATTTTCCTCATGCAATATTTGTGTATCCTCCAAATTATATTAGATAAGACATTCTGAACAAATCACCAAATACTAGGTATATTTATTAAGACGTGATCTATATTCCATATAAAATCACTTTAGATTATAGCAAAAAAAAGATTTCTAGTTAGTCAATTTCTGTAGATCATAATCTTTCAAAGGGCATTCTCTATAGCTTTTCCTATATATTTTATCTGACCGTACAGAATAGCAATGTCCCAATTAAACTTTTTAAATAACCAAAATATTCAAAATTGAAAAAATTGCATTGTTGAAAATATATTTGCAAAGTATTTTTGCTTACCTCATTTCTATAGGGCTTAACATAAACTGTCCACTGATGCGTATGCCCATCTTCTTCTCGTTTCTTGCCAAAATAGCGGGCAACATTACCATAAACAATGGGTTTTACAATAGTTACACCCTTGAAGTAAAAAAACAAAATCATTTTATATTCTTACTTTGAAGCTTTAACACAGAAAGTTAAAGATTCTTTCTTAGATTAGTTTCTTCCTTCAGTTTGGTCTAGTCATTAAGGTACAAAAGCAAAAGACCATGAGTTGTAGTCCTGCGTTAGCCATGAAAACCAACAGGATGACCTTGGGCCAGTCCGTCTCAGCCAAACTAATTTCACAGTATTGTTGTTGTGGGAAAAATAAGAGGAGGAAGGCATGTTGGACATGTTTGCCACCTTGAATTATTTGTAAAAATAATAAAGATGAGATACGACTAAAAAGTAAGAATTCCTAGTTGTATAAAATGTAGATTTACAAGTCACACTGTATTTTCAATTACAAAAACTTTAGAAATTATTTATTTTTTTCCTATATATTATTATAAATACATATTTAGTAAGTAGCAAATATACTTAAATAGAAAATGTATTTAATAAGTAGAAAACATATCTTTTCTACTTTTAGTTTCCTTTTCTATTCTTTCTTAGTTTTTTAACTTGGCCTACTCTTATCTAGGTTTGAAAACATGTATATAAAAACTTTAAAATTTGCAAGTTTATCTGGAAGAGTTTGTGTCTGCTGGTCCCAAAAAAGGTAGACAGGGTCCTTGAAGAGGTTTGGTAGTTATCAGCACATTCATCCCCTCTCCTCTTAACGGATGAAAGCCTTCTGGAATATATGTGGATGGGTCAAAGAGGTGCTGAATTCACCTTTAAAGCCATCTCCTTCCAGCAGGCCATTACAGATAGTCCTCAACTCACGACCACAATTAAGCCAAAATTTCTATTGCTAAGTGAGATAGTTGTTAAGTGAGTTTTACTCCATTTTATGATGTTTCTTGTTAGAGTTGTTAAGTGAATCATTACAGTTAGGTTAGCATGACAGTTGTTAAATGAATGTTGATTCCCCATTGACTTTGCTTATCAGAAAGTCACAAAAGGATCACATGACCCTGGGATACTGCAAGCATCTTAAATATGAACCAGTTGCGAGTATATGAATTTTGATCATGTGACCATAGGAATGCTGCAACAGTCGTGTGAAAAATGGTCATATGTCACTTTTTTCAGTACCACAATAGATTTGAATGGTCCCTAAATGAGCTATTGAGGACTACTTGTACTGGACAGAAAAAGATTGGATAATATGTTTTGGAGGGAATATTAAGATGATTGGAATGTAGCTTTAGAGGACTCTGGATGAAGTGGGTTATCTAAATTCCTTATCCTGCTTAAAAAGTTGAGAGTTTAGCAGATCTTTGCACAAATCCATCTTTATGTGCCAACACTCCTGGGCTGACAGGCCATACTGTCACCCATTCCTTACTCACCTCTCATCTGAATCACTGTGCACTAGATGGTTCTGCCCTTGAAGACCACTCAGAAACTAGTTAATCCAGAACGGTGCCATGAGTAATTAGAGGACCACTTCTAATACCCATGTGACACTGCTGCTTTTCTAGCTGATTACCAGTAAGTTTCCAGCAGCAGTTTAAGGTGCTGTTTTTGACCTATTAAGCCTTTCATGTCAAAGTGCATGGACATTTTGAAATTGCTTCTGTCTCTAATTAATACTGCCCAACTGATAGGGTCTGAAAGGGTAAACACAGCTTTAATTTTTTTTCATTCAAAGTGTCCTTTGGTGGATAATATGCACAATCTGTTGTTATGCCTGACCTTTGGAACCAAATTCTCCCTAAAAACTTCTGCCTGTCCTGAAAGGCTTAAAAAAACTTGGTTCTTTCTGCAGGCATTGGGTAAACAAGATTTGTGCCAATTTTGACTCATTTTTTGTTTTGGAATGACTGACATTGCTTCCAGCACAATATGTTTTAATATACTTTAATTTTGTTATTATTATTTTATTTATTTATTTATTTATTTATTGTTTGTTTGTTTGTTATTATGTTATGTTTACACAATATTGGAATATGGTAATTGAGAGGCTACATAAATTGATCTGATAAATAAAATTTAAGAAATTCAGTGTTGTTTATGTAAATGCTGGATCTAATCTCAAGTCATATTTAGATCCACTAAAATAAATGGTTATGGCATATCAGTTCCACTAACTTCAAAGGAACTATACTAAGCAATATATTTGCTATGAGCATTTAATTCACTTTAATGTTCAGCTTTATACACCCTTTCAATGTTTACCAACATTTGAAAATAGTATCAATTTTATTATGACTCATTCTGTCTGTTCAGTAATGCCTAATTGGGAAATTATTGATATCCTATATGGAACTTTACAGGTAGTCTTCGACTCACAACAATTCATTTAGTGACTGTTCAAAGTTACAGTGGCACTGAAAAAAGTGACTTATGACTGTTTTTCACAGTTATGATCTTTACAGCAATGTTTATGTGATCAAAATGTTTCAAATGCTTGGCAACTGGTTCATATTTTTGACAGTTGCAGTGTCCCAAGGTCATGTGATCACCTTTTGTGACTTTCTGACAAGCAAAATAAATAGGAAAACTAGATTCACTTAACAACCAAGTTACTAACTAATCAACTATAGTGATTCACTTAACTATGTCAAGAAACGTTTTAAAACAGAGCAAAGCTCACTTAACAAATGTCTCACTTAACAAAAGAAATTTTGGGCTTAATTATGGTTGTAGTTTGAGGACTATCTGAACTGAATTTCCTGAAGGCAGAAAGTTAGAATGTAAGTAGAAAAGTAATGTTGAAAAATTTAGTATTATAAAATAATAAGCAGCCAATAAGACATATAGTCAAATCAGTAGTTCCAATGAGTTTTAAACCTAAGAAACTAGAACCATTCATTATGTTAATCCAATTCAAATTTATCAGCACTTACTCCCAATACTTATAATCAAAAATACAAGCTTATTTAATAAAAACCTTCTGAATTACAAAAAGTTAGAGAACTATTTTAAAAAATTATGCAGGTTGTCCTCAACTTACAATAGTTCATTTACTTACCATTCAAAGTTACAACAGACTGAAAAAGTGACTTGTGACCGTTTTTCACTTGTGACCATTGCAGCATCCTCATGGTCACCTGAACCAAATACAGATGCTTGGCAACGGACTCATATTATGACAGCTACAGTGTCCCGGGGTCATGTGATCAACTTTTTAAACCTTCTGACAAGCAAAGTCAACGGGGAAGTCAAATTCACTTCACAACCCTGTTACTAACTTAACGAATGCAATGATTCAGTTAATAAGTGTGGCAAGAAAGATTGTAAAATGGGAGAAAAATCACTTAACTGTCTCAATTAGCATCAAAAATTTTGGCACAATTGTGGTCGAAAGTTGGGGTCTACCTGTACATAAATCTGGAGACCAGCATAATTTTGAATACTACTTTACAAATTATTTGAATGTCATTTGTTTGTATTACTGCAAACTACACGTTTACCATACAAAACCAAGTAATAGTTAATAAGAGAATTAATTTAACCACAAGTAGGCACTGTATATGGGTTTTTAAACATTAGCAACTACTTAAAAATTTGCAGTAGCTTCAGTATCCCTTTCTTACACCTACCGTATTAACTCTAGGAAGTCATAATCTAATGAAGGATCTACATAAAATCTGAAGTAATAAAATATATAACCATATAAGCGATTAGTTAATTCAGCAATGCCAATGGAGAACAACGAAGAGATACAATTTAGGGAGAGTTAAATTTATACTTAAAACTAGGAAAGGTTAAGTGAATCATAAACAGCATTCCAAGGAATGAATTAGTGATGTAATATTCGAAAACTTGTATGAAAATAAATTCGTTAAATCTTTAAGCTCCAGAAGACCCTTCGGTGTTAGTTGCAGCAGCAGCAACAACTAAGACGGCTCCCTCCTTCGAAACCATTTACTCCGCTCAAGCCTCTTAAACCAATCGGTACACTTGAACCTATGCAACGAACCGCCCCAAGGGAACAATTGTGCGCCAAACCCTGCGGCCTTGGGATCTAACATTGCCCTCAGAGGAAGAGAAGCCGTTTGCAACTGGATCAAAAGCCCCCTCCCAGCGGCCCTCGCACCTTCACTCTCCCACCAGAGTCAGGCCCGAACTCAGCCATTCTTTTGAACATATTGCACCGGAAGGGAAGGCTCCTCGCGCCGCTCTAGCGCAGCCAGGGCAAGGCCGGCCTCATCTGCCCGCCCACCGGCTGCGAGACCAGGGAAATCTTCCCTTCTCTCCTCAACCCGGCGTCCGCACACTGGACTAAGTCAGCGACCTTCATACAATAGCTTCCGGGTGAGAACGTAACGCACATTGCAGGCGCCTTCCCATTTCCAGCTGAAAGCTGTGGGTTGGTTATGTCACGCGATCTCCCGCCACTTTAGTTTGGCGAACCGGAGATAAAAGTGAAAGGAAGGGTAGAAAGAGAAAACAAAAAGTCCATTCTTGGTGTGTTGCGGTCCCGCTGATTGCAAACCGCTACATTTTGGAACGCAAACTTAAGATTATAAATTCAATTCTGAGTTACTGGCATCTGTTGGGATGCTCTTCGGAAGTTTTTGTAAAGCACGTTAGCATACTATGAGAAGCTTCTATTTGAATTACGTTTTTCAGAATATGTCTATATACCAAGCTCCTTTCCCCAAAAAATGTTATCTACATTTACACTATAGCACTAGCAATACTGCTGTTGTAACGTAATAAATTTTATATATGAAAACCATCAGTTTAATGATATATAACTGGTCTGTCTTAGGCTTCGAGTTAGTATACTTCCTACCTAAACCAATTATATTAACGGTAAGCATTACTTCAATTTATACAACACAGACTGGACTATAGATTATTCCTTCAGCATTGTACTCTGGTCTTTCCTATAGAATATTGCACTTAGAGGAATGGATATACAAGTTACGCTTTTAGTCTTTGGGATGTTCTTGTCACTTCTGAAATATACCGGTATTTTCCTTTTGTTTCTCAATTAGAAATTAAAATATTTGAAGTTCTATTGTTAAATATTCTGTCAATGTGCTTTTGTAAATGTAACTTATTCCCTGTACTTTTTATAAATTTAGAATTTAAAGAGGACATAAAAGAACTAGTTTGATGTAATGGTTAAGGAATTAATTTGATGTAATGGTTAAGGAATTAAACTGGGAAACCATAAATTCTAGCTCTGCTTTAGGCACAAATCCAGCTGGGTTAGTTATTCTCTCAGCCATAGGATGGAGGCAATTACAAACCACTTCTGAAATCTTGCCAATAAAACTGCAGAATGTGTCCAGGCCGTTCCCAGGAACCAAGACCCAAGTTCACACACTGTATACTTACCTATTGTTGGAGTTGACTTCACAAATCTATTTCTCTCCCAAGAATGCTGCACTAGTGCTCTTATAGCATTAGGCTAATTTCAAATGATTGATACCCAACAAATAGAAAACATTAATTTTAGGACTATTATACGGAATTCTTAATATTAGTTATATCTTAATAATGGTAAAGCTATTTAGCCCCACCTTCCAAAATACCCATTATTTTAAAATACAAGTTGAATTTTTTTGACATCTAACCTATATATGTGAGCTTCAGCTTGTCTTGTTAACTGTTATCTTTAAACTTCACATGTTACAGAGACAAGTTTAAAGTCCCAACCAAACATGTTCATGGTACTGCGTTTAATAATAATTTCTGAATCTTTTGCCATTGTCATTTAATTTAAATCTCATAAGGGTTCATCTGGAATGTAGCTCATCTTCTTTCTTCAGGAGAAAACAGGATAATAGCTGGAAATTAAGAACTAGCAGACTGAAAATATTTTTAAGGGCATTGATAAAATCATCTGTGGAAAAAAGAAATGGATCTAAGTATAGTTGATGGGGAATGTAGAGACAGCTTTAAGAGAAATTTTATATTGAGAAAAGGTAAAATAATCAAGTATGAAAAGAAAAGAACAAAATAGATTCCTAAGGATATTTGATCAACTTCAGAACTGGAAATACTGTAAACTGATTATTTCATTACACAAATGTACATTGTAGACTAGGATGAAAGCAGAAATATTGAAGATTAGTGCCGTCAAAGCACTTTGTTTATGAATATGTGTACAGAGAACAGTAATAATTCATTGTGTGTTTACATAGCAACAATTGACATAAAAAGTGATATTACCCTTTCTATTTTGTTTTCACAAGATATTTTGTTTATCTTTTCTTTTTCAGTGAGCAGCTCACATTTAACTTCAAAAAAACCCAGTTCCATGAAAAAAGACAAAATAGACAAACTTCTATTAAAATGTGCTTTATTTTTCCCCATAAAAGGAAACTGCTTTTGCAGTTTAAAAAACCAACAAATGGTTCAATACCAAATTCTTAACAGTCACCTAAAGACTAGAAATAAAGGTAATTAAAATCACCAAATGATCAAATAGAAGTGAAATGAAATTTTAAAAGCCATTTCTATAAGAGATTTGGTTTATAAAATTTCATATGGTATGACATTATTTCCTCTTACCTTGTGAAGTCATTTTAAGTTCCAAAAATTCAACATATTCAAGATGTTCTTGAGCTGCCAGGTATCAGAAAGTCAAAAGAACCTGGGCTGGTTACATATACTGATCAATTTAAATTCTTAGTGTACACAGTACTTTTACTTTCATGTAAACATTTGTGCAATCTATGACATAATAAATTCCACCACCAGCCATGTAAAAGTATCTAACGAAGAAGAGGTTAGCTCCACAGGCACTAAAGAAGTATAAAATGAAAGTTAAATCTCTCAATTTTTAAGGCAATGTATTTACAAGTAAATTCATAGAATCTCAATGTTTCATAAAAAATAAGCTGGTATCTAAAATCATGCCAAATCCATCAATAAAGATGCATGATCACAGCTGCTTGGCATTTAATTTCACTTTCAGGAAAAGCAATTATAAATTATTCCAGGAATTCAATTGAAAACCATTCCCTGTTGTGCTTCAAGTGTGCACCTGATGTGTCGTGTGAGAATAGATACCATAAAGGAAGTTCTTCAAAGAGGTACTGCCTATTTCGACTCTTTCCGCCATCAGCAGCCACTTCCCCATAACCTACCATAAGGCAATTAGCTTTCGTTTCCCCACCCCTTTATATAGAACACTCTACTCTAAATGCTGATTAATATGGCATTTTGTGGAAGCTTCTAAAAATTTTGCCTAACAAGATTCTCAATAACCACAATGATAATTTGTCTCAAGTTGGAAGAAAATGGTAAAATCATCTAATCCCCACAGTTTAATACAATATTAAAAAAATGTCATTCTCCATGGAGAAAGCAGGGCTCTGCAGTACTTCAAATTTAAAGGCAAAAAAGTATTAAAGAGTATACAGTATAAGGAGCAAACATATCATCAGTTTGTATCACTTCAAAGTATTTATTATGCTCCTTTCCCAACGTCATGATGCAGATGTGAGTTCCAAAAAATACTTAATTTAAGTTGTTGCAGATAGGCATTACATTTGTTTCTCTGCATGATCTGAAGCACTATTTTGCTTCTAAATCCAAAGTGTAGCAGAGTTCCATATTTATTGCCTTTTTGGATCTCAGCAGAGTTGGACTAGAAATGTATTAAAACAGAAATGTTACTGCTTATATAATATCGTTTTAACAACATTCTTTCATTTTGCCCTGCTGCAATCCTATGTGCTATTCTGGAGAATGTCTTCTCAAAAGTGGCTTTTGACTTGAAAGACTGTACCACAAAAGCTTGAAATAATTTACATCTGTAATATGGATAAGGTGGCATTATTTTTATTTAAACTAATAATTTACAACTGCAAAGAGAGAAAGCAATATTCGATGGAAATGTATTAATAGTTCGCATAAGCATGTGTATGTTTGCTGATGGCATAGTATGTGCACATACATAAGGAGTATCAAAGTTTCTTATATAAAATATTTCTAATGTACTTTTTAAAATACCTTCTCAGATTAACTATCTAGTTGTTAAATAAATCCCCGCTATTATTTCTTGCTCAGATGAAAATGTTTTCATTAACACAATTTTGCCTATTTCTCAGATTTTTGAGATTGAAAAACAGTTAAAGTATGCACATTTTACAGAGTATGTTTAATGCTTTTACATTAAAAGCTGCATTTTAAGGCTGTGAAATCTTACATCAAATAAGTAAACAATATAAGTAGGACCCTACATATAAAAATTAATAGTAAACTGAAGGTGGAGTGAGAATCTAGCAGCTATCCAATACTGTATTTACAAAAAGAGTTCTTAAAACTGAAGTCATTATATACATTTAAAACCTGCAGTTCATATTTGACAAAACTTGAACAACCAAATAATTCATGAATAATCAAAAGCAGTCAAGCACACACAATCTCAAAACTAGCCAGGGATTTTCACTCTAAAATTATTTAGGAAATCTAAATATAAGTAACATGCATTGCATTCCCACTGCAATATTTGCAATCAGGCTGTTGGACAGACACATGATAACTAATGGACAAGATTTTAAATATGACAACAAAAAACTGCATATCTGTTTTATATGCAATTTGAAGACTTATTCTAAAAACAAAAAGCTATATGTATTGTTAGCTCAACACATTGGGAGAAAAGCTATCCAATTAATAAATTCGCTGTTTTGGCTTAAGTTTGAATTAGTTTCAGGAGTACCACCTGCTGCAACAATGCACATTAAAAATGTGACAGTGACATTACAAGCAGATGCCAACATACTAAGGACTATCAATTAATTTAGTTCTGTGTTTTTTCATTTATATTGATAAAAACATAAAATACCTATTTTTAATCTACAAATATCTATATACAGAACATCAAGTTGGACACATTTTCCTGTCAATAACAGAATAAATACAGAAATCCAAACTTCAGTAGAAGCCTAGAAAATATCCAGATTTTTCTTACTGTCTGGTGAGTATGCACAATAATATATCCTGAAATTGCTCACAGACATATCACAACTGGAATGCCTTCATTTGTCTTAATATCTTTGGAATTCTTTAAATGTTAATTGAAATTAATAATTCAGATTGAAAAATAATTTTTACTCAAAATTTATTACCACACATCAGAAACTTTCACACTATGCATATAAAAAGTTATTTTAAAAAATCCATTCATACTTTGATTTTTAGCAAATCCACTGCCAGCAATGGAAAACTTGAGAAGAAAACATAAAATAATCTATATACAGCAATAACACTACTTTTGAACTGCAAAAAGTTACACTAAGTTTTTTAATTCCATTTTGGTTCTTGGATACTTAAAAGTTTTCCAAATAAAATTTATCCATGATGCATATCTAACTTACCTGGTTGTTTCTTCAGCTTTTGGTTTTTTCCCCCCAGTTTTTAGTCCAGATTCTTTGTGCACATTCTAGCTAATTAAAAATGCATTATTGACCTGGAATTCTTAGGGCTATGACAACCACCCTACATAAACAAGTGATTCCAAGTATGTGAACTACTTCCCATTTTCTGATTATATACCTATTCAGCTCTGCACAAAGGAAACAACTCAAAACCTTAAGTATAACTTTTAAATAAAAACCTATATGGACCCAAACATCTTAATATTTTACTTCAATCATTTTTTACTTCTGAACTACCTATTTATACATACACACACACACACACAATGAAATTGGAGGCTAAATCAAAAGTAATAGTAATATTTCCATATACTAATTAGATAAATTGATCATAATAATATGCTTAACAGAAGCCAATTTCACATAAAAATGTGTTAGATCAAGAAAACAAACCAAAATGAATCATAAGAATGTCCAATGTACAAAAACTGTAAAAGCCGCCATTATAAAAATCTTTTCAGTGAACATTAACATATCCATACAACTCCAATTATTAACAACTAAAAATTAATTTGAAATAGACAAGTCTATACAGTAAAGTTGCACTGACTGAACTAAGCACATGATAAACTGACTTTTACAACAATGTAAATTAAGTCATATTGGATAACCTTCAGAGATATATATTTTATTTCTACTCTGAGCAGATTATGTATAGAACCAGTATATTAATTTGAGTGCTTCCATGTGTAGCTAATAATGAGTGGATACATATTAGTATGCATATTTACTTAAATGTAATTCCACTTCAAAAAGGGGTTTACTCCTGGGTAAACTGAAACAAAGATCCAGATAATACCTTATTAGGTATACAACTAAAACACACATATATTTTAATATATATGCTTCATTTATCTTAAAAACTGTAGATGTGTCAAAGATGCTATTTAAAATTATTGTTACACAATTGTATTAATTAAAAACCCCAAGACTGATCATGGTTTTTATCAAGTTATAATTGCAGAATATATATGGTGTATTTAATTTCATCTCAGCAAATTTATAATCCAATTTATTATATTGATTAAATATTAAAATGATTTTCATTAATTCACAAACCAATTACAATAAATGTGGGGAAATAGTAAACATTTAAAAATGTTGACAGTTTTGAAAGGAGAAATTAGGTAGGTGCAAGTAAGAATCTGAGAAGTCTGTTTTTATCAACAAACATATTGCTGAGCATGACTATAAATCTACTGTTGAATCTGGAGTACATCAGATTTACATCTGCTTAGGACAAACTACATTTTACTGTATAAAGAAACTGCTGGAATTTCCATTTCCATTTTTTTTAGGGAACTCTTTTGTACCTCCTTTTAGTTGACACAATGTGTGTCTATGTATATGCTATCAGAGTACTTGGAAATAGGACATAACAAAAAAGTAAAGAATGACAATCATCAGAAAATGTCCAATGTTTTTTTCTACACATTTTGTAAATAAATATGGGGTATTTAGTTCTGTATATTGCAACAGAAGTCTTTTGTACATTTTAATTCAACTTAAGCCTAAATCTTTTCCAATGAAATTTCAACCTACAAGGATCAGAAACACTAATTTTTTTTGGTACACCTTTAGGCATGTTTAAAAACCATCTATGTAAAATTGGCTATAAACTAATAATGTGATTTCTATTCTAGTTTCATCATAAAGTTAATCAAATACAATAAATTGATGCATTTGTAAAAATATGCATTTTGTTAGAGACATTTAACACCATTAAATATTGCTGAACACAAGACGCTCCCTGAGGTGTAAACATCAAATAACTCGAACAGATTTACACATCAGCCCCATCAAACAGTTTATTACAACACGACATCTATTAGAATCAAATTGGTGCGCTTTACAGACATTATCTTGAACATTTAAACAAGAACCAACTAC
>JAEANM010010155.1:0-15949 GCA_017656035.1 Myanophis thanlyinensis
TTAAAAATCAGCAAATCTAATGGTTTTATATTGGTTTTTAAATTTGTTTATGTACTCTGTTTTATCTGCTGTGAACCTCCCCAAGTCCTTAGGGAGATGGGGTGGTATATAAATGTGAATAAATAAATAAATAAAAATAAATTTCACAAGCTGTAGCATTTCACTGGCTACCTTTGTACCTGCTTGGCCAACAATCTTAGTAGCTGCAAAATCGAATGTATCTCCTTGCTGATTGCAAGGTGAGGCTACCAATGAGTTCGGTGTCTGACTATATTTATAGTTCTGGATAGCCTTTTACATTATATTTCTTCTTGAGAACACTGTTCTCAACTAGTATAGTTTTCTTTCCTGGTAGTTTGACAGCTTTCTAAGAGTCATTTATATGGAATGTTTCAATATTCTTTTCGTCACACTTCCTGTTTGTCTCCTTCAATTTGACATCCTTCCCCTATCATTTCAAGTATGGATTTCTTTTATTTTCTCTCTGTTGGCAATGTAAAACTGTCTTCATTATGATACAATTATTTTGTTGGGCCTTTTGAGGTATCTTGAATGACCAGAGATAGACTTTTGTTTCTTCTAATATCTCTATTATTCATTCTGTTCCTGAAAGTGGTATACTTCCTTAAATTCTTCTTTCACCTGCTCAGATTACTCATTTTTTTCCTCTCCTATATGGACATTCAGCATATTTATTTTATCACTGAGTCTATATCCTTAGCACCTAATCAATCACTGGTTCTGTATCTCTATCTGTCCAAGAAGACAGATAGAGAGCATATGACCTGCACATGCATATGTGGGAACAAAAGGCAGAAGGAAGAAATCTCAGGTTAGTAGTTTCATTGACAATAGGCAGGCATCGTACTAGGAAAAGAAGGGGTGTCAAGGAAACAGTTAATTCAAAAGGTGGTTATGTGCTAAAGATGAATATTGGTTGGTTGGTTGGGTGGTTGGTTGGTTGGTTGGTTGGTTGGTCAGAACTGAAGAAGCTGAGAAGTGAGACATCTTCAATGAAAAACAAAGTCCAATTGCCTTTTGAAGAAGAATCTTTGAGTGGATGGGTGGGTGGAAGAGAGGGAGGGAAGGATATTCTTGGCTCATTCTGAATAAAAATCTTTGTTATTATGAGCCACAGTGGCACAGTGGTTATAGTGCAGTACTGCAGGCTACTTCTGCTGATAGTCGGTTGACTTCAATTTGGCTGTTCAAATGTCACCAGGCTCAAGGTTGACTCAGGCTCCCATCCTTCTGGGGTGGGTAAAATGAGGTCTCAGATTGTTGGGGGCAATAAGCTGATTCTGCAAACCAATTAGAGAGGGCTGTAAAGCACTGTGAAGTGGTATATAAGTCTAAGTGTTATTGCTGTTGCTATTATGATAATGCCATGTATGTCTCCATGAAAATATGTTTCTTAGTAGAGAGTTATATTTGTGTGGGAGCTGAAGTACGTTGCATGTTGGGAACTATATATGCAAAAACGCAACATTTTAAAATAAGGCAGAAAACAAAGAATTGTGGAGAGGAAAAATGTTTATCTTGCACAAAAGTAATAGTAGTGCATTAGTCTACTTTAATTACTTCATTAATTTAAGTGACTTGTGCATTTTTACTGTAATTATGTTGCCATTTAGGCCACAAATCTTACAGAAAAAAAATTAGAAAGAAAGAAATATCGTCTTACTTCAGGATATGTTTTGGCTATTTTCTGGATGTATCAGTCTAGTCTCTTTTTCAACTAATTATTTAGAACCATTTTGGTCTTATTTATGTTGACTGATTCATGGGAAAACATCCAAATAGTGCTTAATGCAGTCAATTTGTATACAGTTTAGTCTTTCCTTCTGCCTAAATGAATCGTGAGATGCTACGGTATGTGGACATGCACGCTTTGAAATGCTGAGATTCCTTTTTTTCAAGCTGGTGATTTCTTGATAAGTTAATAAGTTGCTTGGTAGAGGATTATGGGATTTGAAGTCCAAACGCAAAACTGTATTTGGGAAAATTTGGTGAGAATATTTTATTTATTTACATCTCACCTTTATTATTTTTTATAGTACAAACATATCTAATGCCCTTTCCTACCTCTATTTCCCACACAATAACAACCCTATGAAAAGAAAGAGAGTGATTGGCCCAAAGTTATCAATTTGGCTTTCATGTTTAAGTTGGAACTAAAACCTGGTTTCTAACCTGGTATCTTAACCACCAGACCAAACTAGCTTTCCTCCTATCAGAACTTTTTTTCTGCTAGAAAAATGGACAGGGGGCTACCAACATTAATGAGTCAGATTAAAATAAATAAATAAATGAAGTTCAATAGTTAAAATATATAAAAATAAGCTTTGGAACGTTCTATAGTAGAGGTGTTTTAAAGGGGAATGAGTAAGATTTGGGATCCATCCGCATTTCCATGTGGGCTAGTAACTTGGCAGGGTTGTGAGAGTTTTCTGTTAGTTTGAAAGACTATTTGGGATGATCTCCCAGTTTTAAGAAATATATTTTGAGAAGGAAAGCAGAAAAGCAACTGAGAAGCAATTTGATTAGAAGAATTTGCTTATCTGACTCTATGCATATTTTAACTTAGTTGGTTTGCCTTTGTAAAAAATTAATAGTAATGTTTTATTTGTCTTCTAAATGTTGTGTTTGCCTAAATCACCCAGAAGTCATTTACTGTGGTCACTTATCCAACTTTTTTTCAAAAGATAGAGAGAGTGGGATCTGCATGGCCTGTTAATTTTTTACTTTGAGCTCTGTCATGGCTAAAACTCCCTTACTGAAATTGCAAATCAACTGCAGGATAAAATCTGTTTCTGATGACAGGTTAAAGACATAGTGAATGAAGGAATAAATGGGCAATAAAGAGACATTTCTCAAAATGAACTAGTGGAAACAGAAGCAGTTTGTTTCTTATCAGATATTAGAAAGCATATTTGGAAGTGGCTTCTGATAGACACATGGTTGGGAAGCATGTAATCCTCCTGCTAAAATACAATTTCCAGTATCCTTTTAGACTTACCCTGATGGATGTGATTATTTGTAAGCATAGCTCAGGAACATTTGGATAATACCTTCATTCTGACCCATCAGAATTCTTCTTCTGATGCTTTGGGGCAATTGCTACCAAATACACTAATACATTACTGTGCAGGTAATTTCTGTCAACTTATGACAGAAATGGTGTTTATTGTGGCAGTTGTTCCAGTTATTGTGCCAAGGTCCACCTTCCCTGGGCCCTCCAAGGCCTGCTCCATGAAGGTCCATGAAGACTAATGAAGTAGACAACCTACTTGGAGAATAGAAGCCAAGGGATAATCAGTTGTTGCACAGTTTAGATAGCTTCTATGGTTCCAGATTTTGTATTTACTTTAGTGTATCATTGATACAGTTGTTGTTCATAAGAAAAAATTGTATTTATGGAAAACCAGTTGTGTTGTCCAGGCTGCATCTAATAGGTATTGACATAGTACAATTTTTCAATGCTTCCTGTACATTTTTATTATTATTTACTGATGAAATGATTCCATTATCAATTTCATTCTGTATGTCTATAGGTCTATGTGTGTATGTATCTAAACTATTAAAATTGTGAAGCTTGGTGATTCCTTGAACATTTTTTTTAAAATTATATTTGGAGTCTTGGTCAAGTGCCTTTGCATTGATTAGGAAATAGTTATTAATTTCACTTTCTTCTATGACATTGAATATTCTCCATTTTTAAGAGATAGAATGAAGTTCATATTCTTTAATGT
The DNA here is from genome assembly GCA_017656035.1 of Myanophis thanlyinensis. Taxonomy (NCBI): domain Eukaryota; kingdom Metazoa; phylum Chordata; class Lepidosauria; order Squamata; family Homalopsidae; genus Myanophis; species Myanophis thanlyinensis. Next base: position 3,753 of record JAEANM010010155.1, read on the forward strand.
TGGCTGGTAAAAAAAAATAAGCCTCACTAATTAAACAGGCAGCAGGATGATCAATATTGTATTTTAAGCAAGTCTTTTAAAATAAGTTACATCAATAGTTAGAACAATCAATCAAACTAAGGGACCTCAGTTGCACTGACTGGTTTGAAGACCATCTTACAGAAAAGTGAAATGTCAATTTGTGGAATCGTGAGAGTGTCTTTATGGAAAGCATTTACCAGTTAGGAGAGATGTGAGTTCTGTTTCTATTGCTTTAAAAAAATCCTATAGATTATATAATGTTGTGATTTATTATTTCCAATGCAATTCAGTTTGAAGATAGCATGGTAAAATTTCTAGACAGTTACCTATGCATCAGTATGGAATTTACAACATCCAAGAATCACAAGGTAAAGTGGATCATTCTCATTGCTTTCCCCCCTATTTTTTACATAGCAATAGCACTTAGACTTATATACCACTTCAAAGTGCTTTACAGATGTCTCTAAGCAGTTTAGAGTCAGCATATTGTCACCAACAATCCGGGTCTTCATTTTACCAACCTCAGAAGGATAGAAGGTTGAATCAACCTTGTGCCTGGTGAGATTCGATCTGCCAAATTGCAGACAGCCAGCAGTCAACAGAAGTAGCTGTAGTACTGCATTCTAACCACTGCACTACCACAGTTCATAGGTGGCAGACTTCATGTGATCTTGGCTCAGGTCAAAAAGCTAAAAGTAAAAGTTGAATGTGGTGAGTACTTGAAGGTGAAATCACCAAGAAATCTTATATCTGTACTTAAGATTAGGAAGCCAATTAAAAAAAAAAAAGATTATGGAAGGTGAATTCTGTATTACTGCCATCCTTAAGAAAATGGACAGATACATCACATATATGTATTTTTTTGAATATTTAACATTAAAATCATTTGCATTCATGCTATTTATTTCATACAACCAAGGAATTCTTGATGCATCATCAAACTCTAAATATGGAAACCTCAGTGTCTTCTTTAGAGGATCATAGATTTCTATAGAAGTAAGACAGTTTTGATGGCTGAATAAGGCTGAAATTTTATGAATATGAACATACAGTATAAATAACTATTAAAAGTCATGTGAAGGAGGTAAAGGCACTGATTGAAGTTTAAATAATTACTAAATGGGAAACAAAATGAAAATATGTATATGATGTGTTGAAGATAAATATTCAAAACCTGGTTCATTTCTCACATTTATGGAACAGCATCAATCAGAGATTCACTTAGGACTGGAAATAACGTTGGATCAAAAATATTGAGAAAATATCTTCCCTGCTCCTCTGTCTAGTTTCTTATTCTGCTTTGAAGAATTCTCTTATCTATTACACAGAGCAATAATGTATCAGATGACAGACAAGGAAATGTGGCTGACATCTGACAAAATACCATTGGTCAACTTGCAATCCCTAGTTGAAAGCTTTTTTAAAAAAAGTTTAATGTAATAATAATGGCTGTGGAAAACATTCAGAGGCAGTACAATAGTGAAAATGGGAAGTGACCAGACCAAGAGGTGCCTGTGAGAAGGACATGTTTGTTTATTAACATTTAATAATCTATTGCATGTGTTGTTAATAAATGTAAAATCTTCAATGTGGTTCTTAAAAGTTTCAGTCTCAAAGCATTGAAAAAATATTTATTTGGCTTTGTACATATTACCTATTTTCAGCACATTTTCAGCCTATAAAAAGAATAACATCTACAAGGAAATGACCTTTATTTTTCTTGAACATGTCTGCAAAATTTTACATTAATGCAAGAAAGAGAAGACAGCTGTGTATGCAGGTAGAAAAATCTTTTTTTTTTTTGGCAGAAGAGATCTTACCAATCCTTTTCAGATCCTTTTTTGTTTAGTGAATCTTTAACCTTCTTCACTTTTTTTGGCTCTAAACTTGCCATTAATTTGCACAAACCTCCAAAGTTGACCTTGTGGATTATCAGAGACTTGGTTTTGCTTTACATTTGTCCAGCAAATAGCAATGAAAAGGGCATTCATATGCTGTGGAAAGAGCCAAAGAAACCCATATTGTTTTACTATATTGTTAACAATGGTCCAATCTACAGCTCCTGCAAAAACTGGAGATGCAGTTTGGGTAGGATGATTCAACCAGGTCAAAGCAAACCATAAGCAATTTCACTTATAACTTGCATCGGAGAATAGGAGCATTTCCCGAAGAACATAACTTTCGGAGAACTCTTGTCAGGAAATTCAGTATAACGTCCATTGATAAATCAAAAAAATAATACCAGACTCATAATTCAAGTAAAAAAATAGCATCAATGAAATCAGCATTATATGAAAATTCTGGTAGAATATAAAGGATTAACGTTGAAAAGACACCAAAGCATCACGGTAGAAGAATCAGCTGAGAGGTTGCTTTGACTAAGAGGATTTTTTTTTCTTATTCACACCTCATTCATTTCAAAGTGCAAGGATGGGTCTCTGATGAAATTTTCAGCCTTCAGATGGGCTCATGTTAAAGGAGATCCTTCTGGTATTCACACTTAAGCTGGGTATGACTAAACGCTGGCTTCACCATTCTCTATTATTTTTAGCCATAGACTAGGAAGGCTATAGTTTGAGCACCAGACAAAGAGGCTTTAGCACCTGCTCTTCAGTTGAGTTTCTACAAGGCAGCTCCACAGCCTATCTACAAAAGCACAATTAAAAAAAATGAAGTGGAATTGATCACAGGTTGGAAAGAAGAATAAAAGTGGATGCTTTTAGTTGATGATTGTAGAGTCCTCCTCCAGAAGATTGCCACTAAATGTATTAATGGATCTTGAAATGCTAAGCATTTGTCTAGATGCTTGATAGGTCCAGGTTGAAATAGTTGCTTGCATAGCAAAAGAAAACCAGGAAGGAAAAAAAAGTGCTTAATTTAACAGCATGTCTTTTAGTCCTGTATAAATTCCATCCCAATGATACAGTCAAAATAGTTTCTTCCCTACTTGCAAAGTGTAAGAAAAACAACCTTTTCCTTCACTTCCTTTGTCATAACAAGTGGCAGCACCAAGGAGACTGTCTGATCTTAAAAGAAAACAAAAACAAACTGGTTCAGATATGGTTAATGCTTGGATGGGAAATAACAGGAATATAGGATAGATTAAGAATTTGAAGGGGAAAAAATGACTTGGTGAGATTTATGCATTGTTGACTGGTGCATGGAAATGACATGCAAATACCAATGAAGTCATTAGAAATCTATCTTGACTTGAGGAAGGATTTATGAACACAATTTCTCTTCTCAACAGAGAAGTTTATTTTTCTTCAGCAAATAGAGGATATTTTCTAAATATATGGCATAGGGGGAAGAGGTTTGGATTTTTTTTTAAGGGAAAGGCAAATGCATATGAAGATACCGGTAAATATAAAAACATGACATTTCAAAAAGATTTAGGCACAAAACAAAACCTTATTAAAGAGCAGAGATGCCAGTAATCTCTGATTACTTTTTTCTTGATTTGTTAGAGTGCAGTCTTAACATAACAAGGACAAACACTTATTCCACAATAGATAGATGCTTGGAATTGCCAATGAAGATTCTGTATAAACATCCCAGTTGCAGTTCTTATAGTAGATCTCATTGTATGATGGAAATAATCAGTGCTGGCCTTAGGAAAAAGGAATCTGTGTATTTTAAACCCTCTCTATCTGTTCCCCTTTTCTTCTATTACTTCTAGCCATATACATACTTAAGTTAAGTCAAGTAAAACCTAATAGACATTCACATAACATACTAAGCTTCAATGTTATTAACCTTATTCTGGTGTTCTGAAGGCTCATTTAATGTTCAATATATTATGCCAATCCTATTTAATGTTCAATATATTATGCCAATCCTAAAAATGAGTTACTTCAGTTTAAGTGTGTGTCATGGGAGAGCAATCAATTACTTTGTAACATTTAAGCAAGTGTAATGTACAGCTTCAACAATACATGTCAAGGTTTTTAATTGTCTGGGTTTTAAAAAAAAATACTAAAATGTTTTGTTCTCACAACTTAAAAGCACTGAAAATGAGGAGGTACATGTTGAATAGGTAGCTTTACTTAGTATATATTATCCATATGCAAAGAAGTGCCTTGGGACTTGTGTGAGTATGTTTACAGTACTTCTCTTTTGTTGATTAAAGAAGCCAAACAGATCCTATGTGGACCTGGAAAAAGTAAAATAAAAAAATACTTCTTTATTTAAAAGACATATACCATCTAATTTTGAGCCTCACCCAAAAGCCTGAAAAACCAAAACAGCATTTTAATGAACAAGAGATTAATGCTGTGCTTGTACCAGGTCCAACCCATTTCTGAATAATTTGAATAGCATGTGTAGTTCTAGTAAAGAAGTTCATCTAATGAAGCATATCCTATAAGCTGCAAAAGCAACCCTCTGAATTCTGGGCTGACATAGTGATTGTCCTTAAAAATATTCAAGTAAATTAAATACATGATCAGAATATATTAGTTGTATGTCTTAGCCTGGTTTTCACCAACCTAGCATCTCCCAATGTGTTTCAATAACACATCATGAAGTCTAGTCCAGGAAACAAAATAATTCTGAAGGATAAACCAACATGACGGGAAAATAAGTTTATCCTTCATTTGTTCTGCCAGCAGAAGAGGACCCGTAAATGTTTGCTTTCAAGGTAACACCTTACAAAGGATTTCTTCTGCTAATTCTGAGAAGAATTGGATTCAATTTTGTTCTACCTACCTGTTCTAAGAATTTCCTTTCAAATTTTGTTTGATTCAGGTGAATATAAATGAAATGACCTGAGTCAGTGAATCTCATTTGCAGTTTTTCAAATAGAAATGGAAACAACATCTTTTAAGTTTCACTGTTAATCGTGAAAAAAAATATTTGCATAGGTGCCATTAGCAATTGCAACAGCACTTAGACTTATATACCACTTCACAGTATTTTACAGCCCTTTCTAAGTAAACCTTTCTAAGTGGTTTACAGAGTTAACAACAATTGTCCCCAAAAATCTGGGTCCTCAATTTACTGACCTTGGAAGGATGGAAGGCTGAGTCAACCTTGAGCTGGTGAGACTCAAACTGCCAATCATTCTAACCACTGCACTGCCATGGCTCCTACTTATTTTTGCATGATAATTCCCACTGAATAGAAATTATCCACAAATCTGGGAACCTCACATCCCTATACAAGTTTACAAAGAAACTCTTTATGATAGGTTTCTTTGAATCATAGTTGACTGAAGTCTAACACTGAACAAGTACTGGCAGCAAGTCTCAAGGATAACAGAGCAAGATTTTGCAAAAGTAAAAATATTTCACATTCAGCTTGAAATGATAGTTAGCCTACTGTTTTAATGTAATACACTAATTGTTTTTTTTTTTTTTTAATAAAGTAGTTTGGGCTACTGAGGTGAGAGAAAATCAAGTTAGATCTTCTACTTACCAGAATGATTTTTTTTTTCTCAATAAAACATGTAACATAAAACCAGACAAAATTGCTCAAACTGTAATTTTTCAGTTACCAAGATCAACAAAAAAGTCTTGGTCACCACATAGAAAGTTGAACATCAACAGAATTTTGCTGCTTTAAAGAGCATCCAAGATTATAACACTTATTCAATTGTTGTACATCAGTTGTGGAACTGACTACAATATGAACTTAATCTTGTACATCTGATTATTTCCCTGCTACAGCAAATGGCTCTTGTTCATCTGCAGTTTGTATAACATTATAGCAAAATCATTGAATTGTCACAATGTGCAGCTAATCATTCTCATAGGGAACATTATATTCTGGAACAGAAAGGAGAAGCAGAATGAATATGAATATTATTACATACATTGTAACTTTCTATAAAACTCAGAACTCCAGCTCATTTGCTACAATAAATCTTATTTTTAACAATCACACAGTGACTTGGAATGTCCTAAACTGACTGGAAAAGAGATGGCTAATTTTAGTCATATCCCCTAAACAGTACTGGAAATAAAATACCAAATAAAATATCTGAAAGCCACATGTCCTTTTCCTACTCACTATGAGCAAATTCAAGGGGAAAAAAATGCACAAACACAGATGCACATGAAGATGTACACTTTTCTCCATCAACATAGACATGCCCAACTATCAAGTCTTTTTTTCCTCAGAATTATATTTTATCTATTGATACTGTATTGACCAAGACATGACTTTCATCCCATATTCAAAATATAATTTACTTTTTTGTATATGCATGAAAATATTGGTTTTTATTGTAAATAGAAAAAATTGCAATCATCATTATCATCCACTGCAAAATATATTGAATTTGATACCAATGCAGCCTAGACAATAAATAACCAATTAGCAAACTGTAGAAGCTGGGAATCAAAGCACACTTTGAAAGTAGCAGGATGGACAATCTTGCACTCAGAATAGGCCCAGAAATCCCATAATGATGATGTTGATGAAGATAAAGAACAGTGTATTTTATCTGCCCCTTCATTCCACGTCCCACGTCTTACTAAACAGGCAACTGAATCTTCCTTCCGCACTGGGTAAGTCCAGTAGGGCTACACTCTCATCATTTGTAAAAAAAACAGTATGCTGCTTTTAAAGGCAAATTCGAGACTACTGCAGCAAGTTCTCTTAACAGCATTTCCTTCTCCTGCTTCACTTTGTTCAAAAGTAGAGCCAGCCCTATAAGCCACTTAATCATTTATAGCCGTGATGCTGAACCTATGGCACAGGTGCCACAGAGACATCTTTCTGGGCACACAAACTGTCAGCCAACTTACCCCCAGCTGAGCAAGCACATGCAATTGTGGATGCATGCATGCTTGCAGAGACCCAGCTGGTCTTTGGGCCTCCACTGTGCATGTGCATGATTACAGCAGGCAAACCACCTGGTCTTTGGAGCTCTCCGCATGCACACGCAATTGCTCATGTGTGCATGAGTGCCTGCACGCAGTGTGCATACATTGCAGGGGCAAAAGCTGCATACATTCACAGATGGTGCAGTTGCACATGCAGCACACATGGAGGAACCACAGGAAAGTGCGAATGGCAATTGCAAAGCATGTACTTTTCGGCACTCGGTAAGTAAAAGGCTCCCCACCACTGATCTATATTTGTATTCTGGATTTCTACTTTGTTTTTATTGGCTGTAAACTACCCCGAGTCCTGAGGGAGAGGGGGCGGTATATAAATTAAATAAATAAAATAAAATAAATAAATCTATAGCATTGACAACCTTTCAGTCAAATCCTCCATGTTGGGCTGTTTTTCTGAACAACTTAAAAACCCCATAAAGGGTTCTTCCATCCCTTTCTACCATCCTTGCTTAGCTATCATGTTGTTCTGTGGTGTCAAAACATCCAACAAAAGCTAGCAATTTATTATGCTTGGCTATATTTCTGAAGGTAACATACTTTTCTAGCAAATCCATAGGGGTCTTGTTTAGTATTTAGTTTGAACTTCAAATTGCACTGCAGTTAGCAGGCAAATCATTCAGCCATTTTCGTTTGACATCCAACCAGCTGTCACAAGCCATAATATTCCACTACAAAAATGATCCTGAACAGTGGAAATATTAATTCATAATACCTGTTTTACAGCTGCAGAGTAGACATGTTAATACTTAGGAGGAAAAGGTTTTGTTCAACTTTAATTGCTCACACGCAGAGTATTCACACCTACTGAAAAATACCATTTATTTAGCAGATTAACTTACTAAACCAAGCTTTGACTTTTCAACACTGAGCAGATCTATGAAAAAATCTTCCATCACGGAAAAACCCCCCAATCCTGTGTCATTTCTTTCAGCTGTCAACTCATTGAAAATCTCAGGATTTGATAAGTACTTTAAATTCCTATTGAAAGTGTTTTATTGTAGGTATATATACATGCTTAATCCATTAATAACTATTCATCCCCTTATAGCAATAATACTTACTTATACACCACTTCATGGTGCTTTACAGCCCTAAGATGTTTACAGAATCAGCCTATTGCCCCCAACAATCTGGGTCCTCATTTTACCCACCTCAGAAGGATGGAAAGCTGAGTCAACCTTGAGCCTGGTGAGATTCGAGCTGCCAAATTGCAGTCAGCTGGCAGTCAGCAGAAGTAGCCTGCAGTACTGCATTCTAACCACTGCAGCTCTTATCTATATAAGCATGTATATATTTCATAATAAAAGATTTAATTTTATGTATAAAAATCCATGCATGAATCATATTATTTTTTTGGTCTCAGAAATTAAATCTGTCTGTCAGCTTCCCTGCCTCTGCCCCCCCATCCCCCAGAAGAACTGAAATCTAGCAAAACCACCTAATACAAGAACACACGGTTCACATATTAAATATCAGGTATAGGCACTAATCCATCTTGGTGACTCAAAAAAACAAAGAAACAAACAATCCAGGAAAAAAAATCTCCCCTCCAAGAGAAAGTAGGCCTTTATCTTTGCAGGTACTACCATTATAATCATCTCAACACTTCTTGGCATTTTATTTTCCATCCTCGCCCTTCAAATATTCCATCCTTAAATGAGACGGATCTAGGTTGTCTCTTGCCTTTTGTGATTTTAATAGCTGTATGACTGACAAGGATGCACATATGCCAGGGTTGCTAGGCAGCTGACATTTCTCTCTAACCCCCATGTATTCAACAGACACCACCTCCTCCTTCTGCTCACTGGTGAAGATTATCATATATCCCTAAGAGGTCGGAACGGAAAACATCTTTCAGGAAACTATAATATGGTATTTAGTATAAGCAATGACAGTGGCAACCAATTGCTTGATGAGCGCCCTTAAAAATAAAAGCATTCTAGACAAAAGCCTTCACTGAAGCATATTTTCATAACACTTCCCTCCTACGAATATAATGTAATTTCTTTTTCACAATTATTTCAATTAATATTATTGCTACTGCTATCTAACAAAACTGCTAATGGTGATAAACCATCTCCACTAATTACCCATCACTCAGATTAATGAATGAAAACAGTCACTGATGTGATGACCCACTTCAGAGAAATGAACAGCTATAGTTCTGCCCATTAGTCACTCAATCCAGTAATATTACCTCAATTAACAGTTATATTATATAGAGCAGCATTATAGCTGTGTCTTCAGACCCTTCGGATATGACAAGGCTTTAGTGGATATTTAATAAGCTAGAGAATTATTTATGCAAGGAAACAAACAAAATCCATGGTCTTCTATTTTTCTAAAGCATTCCTTTGAATAGAAAAAATAGTCTTATACATTTGTTTGCTGTTAATATTCAGCATTTCTTCAGCATTTCAATTCACGACCATTTTCTATATTTAAGCTTAGATGCCTTTGTGATTGACAATATAAACAAAACAATTATTTATAACCATTTATCTCTACTAGATGCTTGTGATGTGATATTTCAAGACACGAGCAATTCTTCATGTTTTGAAGATTTTATAAAATCAGACCTTATCCATGCATACAAGAAAAAAAAAAAACTATAACACCAAAGGGTTTATAACTGCCTTTACAAAGTATTTTGGGTGAGATGGGTAACTATCAAAATTGAATACAATTTTAACTATTTTAATTATAAAATAAATGTATATTTATGCTTTCTGATAATTAAAAAAAGGCTTGCTGACAGGAAAAACAAATGAGCTTGATGCAGTAATAACGCTGTAAACCCAAAACTGAAATGACACCTCTATGCTAAAAAAAATGCACTTGAAATTTTCTAATTTCAGAAACTCTACACTGGAAATGATGAGAAGCAAATGCTTTAGGAACTCAGATGTATTGGATTCACATATCATGATAGAAAGCTTTTTGTACATCTCCAACGTAACACAACTATTATAACAATTACTGTAAGCTGAATCTTGATATACTTTTCCACTACAATCATATCCAAAGTTATCCAGCATGAATCTATCCATAAATGCTATCCCTCTCAATCTAACTTCCTGTTATTGGATTTTGAACAGTATTCTAATGTAACTAAATTGCCCAAGATTTTTTCTTCCTATGTGGAATAGAGCTGTTGTCTCTATTATAGAATAAAGTAATAATCGTCACCATGAAGTGTAGGGGGAACTGTATCCACTTTACACATGAAAACTCCCAGTAGTAAAAATAAGACTTTAGGGGAAACTCCAATTGCTCAGTCCAGTTAAGACCACAGGCCTGAGTAAGTTCTAGAAAGCTGCTGCAACTCTGAGTAGATAGACCAGTGGGACAAATGTTCCTGGACCTAAAGCATAACCAAAACCACAGTCAACTAAATTACACATTTAATGACTTGCTCTTTGTACACAAGTTTGCTTTGATTCAATATGTCCATGATTAATATAGCACAAAGATATCACAAAGCAAAAAAATGGGCTTTTGTATACTGTCTTGTTAATTGTAGATCATGGATCCATTACTGTAAATAAGATTCAGTAAATAAATACAGCATTGTACTGTTCTCAATCCCACTGAGCGTAAATTTAATTTCTATTATTCTTAAAAGGGATACATTTCATACGATCCCCAGTTAGGTGAATATAAAGACAAAATCCAAGAGTAAATTCTTCAAGATAATTCAGCTAGCTTAATTTCTAGAGCTTTGATTTTTACCTGGCTTTAGAACAGGGGATAAGTTGAGTTTCCTATTCCAGTTTATTTTAGTGTTATTTTTTAAAGGAACACATCCGGAGTGATTAGCAACCATTTGAAGGAACATATATTTTACACCCAAGATTGCAATTTATGCACTGATTCCTTAACCAAATTAGAACAAACAAATCATGGATCAGTAGTGTGAGAGGCAGATAAGATTCCCCCATCCCACCTCATTTTACAGTAGACACTTTAAATTCCCTGGATAACATTTTAGTAAGACAAATAAGTTGCTTTTATGACTTATTTTATTTTTTTAAATACATTTCCCCTCTCTTCATGAGTGTGTGTCTGTGTGTCTGTGTTATATAAATATAAAAACCATTGCTTGAAATCATCAGAAACAGGGTACCACCACCATATTGGTACATACTAAAGGAGGTACTTTCCAGAGTTTCCCTTTAGTTTGATTTTTATCTTCGTGTAAGGCATTAGTGACGTCTGGTGAATTACATTCAACGTGATGATTTTCTATTAAGGGCAGATTCGGGACTCCAAATGGATAGACTGTGTGCACCATTCAAAAGTAGCCTCTGGTCTCCGGGTGGCATTTCTGGAACTCGGGTGCCATCTACTGGCCATACGGGATGGATAATATTTTTTTCTCCACCAAGGAAATCTTTTCCTTCGGATTATTTCAGGGTCAACTCAGTTCTACAAGAAACAAGATACCAGCTAGATACCTTGGAAAGGAAATAAATGAAACAAGCAAACTTTTTTTTTTTCTGTTGCTTTTCACACTAGTCAAAATGGCTTAGGGGAAAAGAAAAGGCTCTACGATGTTAATTTGGCAATATAGCAATTCTAAAGTAAAAGAGAAGAGATATTTTAAAAAAATCCATAGCAAGCACAACAAAACCACTTCATTATCTCAGCCCAAACTATGATTTCAGTGAAACAGATGGGAGTTTGTAGGTTAAAGGGAGTTACTAGGCCTAATTTTCTCAACTGTTATAGAAAAAGATGACTTGGGAAAGCAACATGCTCGCACAGTTAAAAAAAAAATGCTGAAATTTATGCCTCCCATCCTAAAATATACAATATATTCAATATATTTTAAAATTTTTAAACTGGGGTTTGAAATAAAATCAAATGACTTTTCCTTGCAGCAGAACATAAATAATGGTACCGATAATTTCAAAGAATTAAATAACTCTATTGCATATTGTTACGTAGGAAGAAACTCTCATTCCGATAAAAACATAACAAATTGAAATGGAGGAAAACAGAAGGAGCAGAAGGGAAAAGGGAAGAGAAAGGAAAGAGACTGAAAATCAGATTTTAAAAATCCCAAATAGCATTTTGATAGAAAAATTGCAGAGATTGTTATTTTTGTTATATTCTATTAACATCACAATAGATTGTACTGGTATTAGTAAAACAACATGGACTTAACGGGAAGCAAGGGTATGAACAGGGTATAGCTCAAGTTTTTAAAATTCAAGCTTTTGTATCTTCTAATATATATCTTTTTTTTTTCAAAATGTTTTATTAGGAAAGCTATACCAGACGCATCACTGTACAATGATTAAACATTACCTTTAAAATTGATATTTA
>JAEANM010010156.1:0-15948 GCA_017656035.1 Myanophis thanlyinensis
TGGACTTCAACTCCCAGAATTCCTGAGCCAGCCATGCTGGCTCAGGAATTCTGGGAATTGAAGTCCATGAGTCATGAGGGAGCCATAATTGCCCACCCCTGCTCTATGCCATTAAGCATTTTTACAGATCGTTCTGAGACTCAGTTTTTAAACGGCATTTCTCCATTAAGCACAGCATATATCCCAATCCATCCCTCTAATCTGTGTTTTTTATTGGAACACTCTGAAGCTGTTCTAGTTGTAACAGGTGTGAAATGTGTTTGTCATTCCACCCTAACTTCGCCATTAGTATGGGTTGCGGTTGAGCACTGTAGCACTACTTGACTGTGTTATATAGGCAGAGAGATGCTCTTCTGCTCCATGATTAGTGTGAGATCCGAGAATCACTGTCTTTAACTTCCAAGGGCTTGTGCATTGCTGTAAGATGACATAAATACTAAGCATGTTAGAAATATTGTATACTTTGGACCATGTATTTTCTTGCATGCAAAAAAGTGACATTTATTTTTTTCTTCAGGGGACATTGAACAAAATTAGAGAGCAAAATAGCAAATGTGATTTATTTTTTCCTGCTCAGTTTAAATACTTTTTTATTTTTCTAGTTATTTAATATCTAAACATTTAAAAGGTTTATTGGCAAAAAAATAATAAATTTCTGGAAATAAAAAAAAAATCTGCCTTGTATAGTTTAAATGCACAACATAGCCACAACTGAACTATTTACAATTTCATGACCTTTGAAAACATGTATATTTATTTTAAAGGAATATTTCTCTTTATTGGGGAAGGAGTCATTTTCTGGTGCCTGAACTTTGAGAAAAATATTCATTAAATATTTTATTTGTAAATTACCAGTGGTCAGTTGTGTTTATCAATATTAGTGTTTATCAATGTTTTTCATGCTTCAGTGTTTTTAATAGTATATTATAAACTTTTACTTCATTAACTAAGAAGATTGATATGAATGGGTTATAGGGTAGAACATATACATTTTTTGTTTTATTTATTTATTCAGTTTTAGAAATTTGTAGCTCATCATCAGGGACACGGTAACTCAGTGGCTAAGACGCTGAGCTTGTCGATCAGAAAGGTCAGCAGTTTGGCAGTTTGAATCCCTAGCACCACATAACGGAGCGCACTCCTGTTACTTACCCCAGCTTCTGCCAACCTAGCAGTTTGAAAGCAAATAAAAAAAATGCAAGTACAAAAATGGGGACCACCTTGGGGTGAAGGTAAACAGCGCTACGTGCACCTTTGGCGTTTAGTCATACTGACCATATGGCCACAGAATCATCATCAGACAGCGCTGGCTCTTCTGCTTAGAAAATGAAATGAGCACCTCTTCCTAGTGTCGGGAACGACTAGCACATATGTGTGAGGGTAACCTTTACCTTTTTAGCTCATCATCAATGGAAAATGGGTGGGTATAACAGTCCACAAAGAAATGCACCAAAACATATATGCATAATAAAAACAAATACATGAAAACCCCTGTTCAGTTAATATAATGGCCAAATGCCCATTGAAACATGATTGGTCTGGTGTGTTTTGGAATTCTTGTAGGTTAGAAACCATTTTAGTCCACAGGAGGAGAGCATTTAATACAATTGGGGCCACAACTGAAAATACCTTCTTACATCTATCTCAATAGCTAAAATTTAGCACTGGAGCCCTGAACCACATTATGCTAATTTACATTTTACTTAGTGACTGCCATGCCACTTGCTCCTCTTAATTTTTGTAACTAGATTAATTATTTATGATTGTGGCATGTTGCAAAATGAAAGTCTATCATCCAGAGCCTCTATGTAGCTCCCAGATGCATCCATAGAAAATTAAAAAATGAATTGTTTAATTGATATACTATAATTCAGCCATTTATTTTGGATGTGCCCTTTGATTTTGAAATTGGTGTAGTTAAATTGTAACCAGAGGGCTAAATTACCAGTAAGTAGTGGTAAATTGTTACAGTATAAAGGAATCTGGGTTATCGTGTGGGCGTGTAGTTACTTAACTTACGGTACTTTTTGAGATGTCTTTCCTGCTTTTGGACAGAGGGATAGGTGCTGTCACCATTTTATCCTTTGTAAAATGAATATTTTCTTATGCTTGGCATTTAAAACCTACTTAGATGGTTGAGTAAATCATCTTTTGTTTTTTAAGCTTCTAACTTCCTGCTGAGAAATATATTTTGTTCAACCATTTTACAAGGGCATCTCTCTCACGTACACAAAGATTGAAACTTAGATTTGGTCCAAGAGAAGTCAGGCAATCTTTTGTAGTTCAGGGCCATTCATTTGTTTTATGGAGTTTTATTTATTTTTCTTTCAAAGGAACCAGAGGATATACCGTATTGATTTAATAACATTCCTCAAGAGTGGATGGTCCAAGGGAATACGGAGGGGGTTTAAAGATCAAATAGACAATTTTTGCTCAATAATTTATCAAAATCTGGAGTAAATTGCACCACCTTCAATCGATGTGATGTGATCTGGGGTTCACAAATTGATTTCTTCTAGACTAGGATATCTTACTATATTCTTAATTTAAATGATTTTACCTTCTCTAACCTATGATACTAATCTGCAGTGATAGAAGCTATCCATATTGAAAGGGTCTTATTAAGACTGTGGTGAGTAATGGAAGAAGTATTGACTGCTCCTCTGGCTCAACATAGAGAATTGCACATTTTGAAGACATGTATGAGGAAAATGATGAACTAGATGTCTCTGAAAAGTGCAGAGATGCTGCTGGGCTAATATCTAATGGATTGGCAACAATTTTGGTCCAGTGGAAACTTTCTGGATAAGGAGAGGATGAGAGATTGCCCACTTGTGCTCTGGATGGCTGCTCTTCGTGGGAGATTGCAGAATAGAGCTCATCCCACTTGTCTGAGCACCAGGAGACAAGGGAAGCAAAAGGGGAGCCTTTAAGAACACTGGCGCATTCAACTTCATTTTCTAATCACCTTTGGCTTGACAATTATGTTACAGTTAAAAGAAACCTTCCAAACAACAAATTGGAAAAGCATCTGGTGAGTAAATGTTTATGGAGATTCTAAATCATCCAGGATAGGGTTGTCCCAAAGGTGCTTTTCCAAAAGGCAACTGGACTTCCTTGATTTTTTTTCCCTTGAAAAAGTTCTGACCTGAACTGAAGAAACTTCTTGGATCAGGAACAAAACATTTTCAAGGAAAAAAAACCCAAGAACATCCAATTGCCTTTGGGAAAAAGTAGTTTTGGGATACCTGGTGAGTAAAACATCCCAAAATAGAAGAAAAATGAATTAGCAGTTTAAAGAATTGAAAGAATGTAAAACAAGTGGCAAAAGGCTGGATAAGAATTCAAATGTAAGAAAATTTTAAACTGATCAAGGGACCAGTAGTAAAAACATAAATGAGAAGAAAAATGATGTATTAATTGAATAACATGTTACTTAATTATAAATACATTTCAGTAATTAGCTAATTTGCATCATTGGAGAATATGTACAAAACTGTTTGAATTAAGTTACATGTATTTCTGGGCACTAGAAATGTGTTAATAGGGCCCCTTCATATAAGCTTTTTGGCTCAAGAGAAAACATGATGTACCGTGTGTATGTTCAAAGGATAGGATCTGACATCTTGGCTGCCTGAAATTAACCTAATAACATCAGATTTCTTTCTCTGGTTATTGTGATTTAACTCTCCGGATAACAGATGTTAGTTCTAAAATGTGTGTTCTTTCCACATAGCCCAGGGTTTGTTGTTTGTTTTTTGTCGCTATTTGTGCAGTGTAGAAAAAAATAATAATTGGATACTCCCATAATAAGGCGTGGAAAAATAAACTAACATTTCTGCATCTTCATTTCACAAAACATGTTGGCAAGAATTCCCCAGACAAGCTGATGTTGGATTGCTTGCAAATCTTTTGCAGATCTCTCTATTTTTTTTTTTAAATATATAGTGAGTCTTTCAGATTATGGGTATGAGACCTGTGCTGCTCTACCTATCACAACTGTAAGTATTTGTGACATTTGATGTCAAGAGTTCAGTGGATGAGTTTTCCAGAGAGCACAGCTATTCATCAAGATTATTAGGATTCTCTGGAGATAGCTTTGGCATTCTGATTGCCTTTGACACATCAGTTTGCTTAGATTAAAAGAAAATTGCTACTGTCTACTTGAATTTTAAACACTTCAGGGAAAGGAAAAAGACCCCTAAAAGGTTTAGTTTATAGAATATTCTATAAAATGATTTTGAAATGCAAAGAAAACATGGAACAGTAACACCCAATAATTAATTAGTGTCTGCATTTTTTCTAATGCATTTGATAATTGTTACCCTTGAATAACCTATTTTTCTTATATAATTTCTACCATTCTACTAGGAAACAGTGACATATAGCAATATTTTCTTCTGGATATAGAAAGCCCATGGAAGTGAAGCTTCTATGAGTAATCAAGCTGGAGAAGTAGCAGCTTCTTTTAAAAATATTTAGTTCTTATCACAAATTAACAATTCAATATTCTTTATTAAACTTGATGAAATAAGCAAAAATTAAGATGACAACTTCCAGGTGGTTTCTATTTTGTTTAGAAAAGCAAAACAATACATTAACTATTACTGCCCAATGACGTAGATTTCCTTTCATTGACATTGGCTGAAGAGTATAGAAATTTCCTATAATAATAAGTTCCAAACAACCAACATTTCCAGGCAAAACCCAGAAGATTCAAATGGGATGTAGAATGCATTGCAGACTTCATTAAACCTCTAGCCTTGAAATACTATTTTAGCCCTTGAATGACACTCTTTCAACCAATATTGATTTGGGTTTTTTTAATGTGGAACAGTGGATCTTGGAATTCACTTGTCTATAAATGCAAGTATACACATATACCATATACTGTACATCTCTGATTAGTCCAAATTAATTAAGAATGGTTAAACCATCTCGTGATTTGGCTGGCTGGAGAATTTTGGGAGTTGAAGACCACACATCTTAGTGTTGCTAAGACTGAGAAACTCTATCCTGGAGTAAAAGGTTCTTTTTTCTTTGCCTGCTACAGTAATCTTCATTTAGCAACTGCCTCATTTAGCTACCTTTCATAGCTACAAAGCTGGTGAAACTCACTTTGCAACCATTCCTCACATTTACAACCATTCTTCACATTTACAACATTTACAGGTGTATAAAAGCAAAGGAAAGCTGAAGTAAGATTGTAAGCAGTGTCCTTATTTCTCTTAATGACCACTTTACTAAACAAACGTATTTCCATTACCCCAGTGGTCACTAAGCAAATACTACTTGTATTTCCCTTCAAAATCTGCACCAGGCTCTTCTGAATGGCTGTAGGTAGTAAAAGAGGAAAGCCTCCCTCTTACTCCATAAGTTTAAAAAGCTTCTACCCAGAGAAATTCACTGTAGAGCAAAATTGGGTTGCCTTATTTGAGTTTTTTTTTTGCTGCAGCACAAAATGTTAGGGAACTAAGCAAGGATAGAAGTAGGAAACAGCAATAAGATTGAAAATGCCTATAGCAGTGCAACCCAAAAGAAACAATTACAGGTAATCTTTGTTTAGTGTCTCAGTTGGTCTACCAGAATTGGTCTACAATTGTCACTAAGCAAAGTGGTCACTAAGTAGGAAATCACATAACAGTGACTCTTGCTTTGTTGTAGATAACTTTATAGATGACACTAAGGTCTATAACAGCTGCTTTGTAGAATAGACAAAAGACTAGCAGAGCATATCCATGAACTCCAAGTAGCAGTCAGAAGACATGATGACATCTCACATCATATAGACAAACTCAACCATAGTTTCAACTGGAAAACCGGTTGAGCATTTTAAACCAAGCTAAATAATAATTATAAAAAACACTAGGGAATTCCCGGAAGCTTGGCATTCTGACAAATCAGCCTCAAGTGACACATAGAAATAAACTATATTTACACATCATTCAAAAGAAATAACAAAAAGCTAAGAAAGAAAAAAAGAAAATATGAGATCACATACCCTCCAGCAGCCAACACCCAGACAGACATGGATAAACACCAGGCAAACAAGCAGAAAACAATACCCTAATCAAGCATCTACCCAAGGGGAAATCCACACCACTAACAATACTGGCAAGGTGAGCTACTGAATATAAATGGAGACCAGCCCCCATGCTTGTTAGCACTGGTGATGTTAGATAATGAAACATTTGCAAGCAAACAACTGGGCCAAGAAAGCACCAATAACTCCACAATTACAGTAAGTCCTACCCTACATATATTCTCTTCAGTCGGAATCATAGAATTGGAAGGAACTGCATCCAGCAACCAAGTTGCTCATTGCAGGAACTGAAATTAAGCCATCTCTAACATCCTTCTAACCTCTTTTTTGAACACATTCAGTAAAGGGGAATCCACATTTTTTTTCTGGATAATTGGTTCTACTGTTGAACTGATCTTACTCTTGGGAAGTTGTTCCTTATATTCAACACAACCTGCTTTTCTGTACTTACTACATCCATTATTCTCATCCAGCATTTTGGAGTTATACGGAGCAGGATTTGACCTCCTCCTCTGTGATGTTCTTTCAGGTATTTAAAGAGCACTATCATAGTGCCTCAGGCATTTTTTCTTTCCTGAAGGCTAAATTTACCCATCACTTTTCAATTCCTTTTCATAGGATTATTTTCTAGTCCCCTGATCATTCTTGTTGCCTTTTTCCTGAAGCTATTGTTTTTCTGCATCTCTCTTAAAAAATTCTTGTTAAAATACGGCACAGTTCTAGAAATGGGACTTCATCAACACAGCATCAAGTCAAATAATTACTTCCTATGTTTTGGAAACTGTATTGTTGCTGCAGACTAAAATTTATATATTTTTTTGCAGTCATATCATACTGCTGTCTCACATCTAGTTTGCAATCAAATTCTACTTCAAGCCCCCTTTTAGCTGCCAAGGCAGTCATTCTCTATTTTGTGTCAGGGCATTTTGATTTATGTTTCCAAGCGAATAACTTTCCATTTGTCTCCATAAAACTTCATTCTGTTGCTTAGGATCTAACATACAGAGGTTCTGATTTTTATTCTTCCTGCAAAAACAGACTGAATGTGAGAGTCTAAAAGTCTGCCAATTAGAAAACGCAGAGCAGAAACAAAGAGGAATACAACAGAATCCCTTCCCAAGTATCCTTTCTCCCAATGCCCCTTATGGTCCATCAGAGAAAAAAAATGCAAAAAATAGCACTAGAACTAGTACTTAGTTTTATATACAGCTTCATAGTTCCTTATAGTCCTCTCTAAGTGGTTTACAGAGTCAACATATTGCCCCCAATCATTTTTATAGACCTGGATAGGATAGAAGGCTGATCAACCTTGAGCAGGTTAGAATCAAATTCCTGGAGTAAGTAGTGAGTTAGCCTGCAGTACTGCATTCTAACCATTATGCCACATGCTTCTAGTATTGCATCTTTACTCAAACCACATTTACCTCTCCATTATAGATCCAATAGAGAATTAGTGAGCAATTGTCTCCTCAGATCTGTATTGTGTAACTAGACGACTTCTGGGCTGAGAAAAGCATGAGACTAATTTGGCTCAAATGTGTATCTCACATCACTGATTTCTTAATACTTACAGGTAAGTATTAAGGTAAGTAACTTACAGGTAATGTGAGAGGTGTCAGAGCAGATTCCATGAAAAGAGAATACCTTCTCTAGAATTCCAGTTGCTTCTCTGCATTTCAAACACACAGATCATGTTTTTTGCTGTGGTTTGCAATTGTTTCACAAATACATGTGGCTCAGCCCATCTAGAAGGAACTCAGAGGTGAAATTCAGAAATTCAGAAATTAT
The DNA here is from genome assembly GCA_017656035.1 of Myanophis thanlyinensis. NCBI lineage: Eukaryota > Metazoa > Chordata > Lepidosauria > Squamata > Homalopsidae > Myanophis > Myanophis thanlyinensis. Next base: position 7,832 of record JAEANM010010156.1, read on the forward strand.
GTAGAACCAGTTATTAGAAGAAATCTCCTTTTGTTTTTTCCCCACTTTGCAGGGTTAATCCTGTAAAGATTAATTTTACAGGGTTAATCCTGTAAATAAGGCAGTTGTTTCTAGCCTAATCTTTATTGCCTTGCTCACAGAAATTGCCTCTCCCCTTATTACAATGTAACTTTGATGATGTTTAATCCTGTGCTTGGTGATGTTTAATCCTATGGCCACGCCCACAGAACCAGTAGTAAAAAAAATTGAATTTCACCACTGAACTCAGTGAGTCATTTAACCCTCTATGCAGTAGGATGCTTGTATGCATTAGATAGAGTAATAGCTCTAAAGGATTCAATATCATTCTGATAAAAACAGGAAGATTTCATAGCCAACCACTAACATTTTAGTCTACTTATTCCTGTTGTTTGCCCTTCTGTTGTCTAAACTGCAGGAAATCCTTTCTCAACTGCAAAGCTGAATCCTTCAATAGCAAGCCTCACCTGTCTATGTTAAATTTAAACTGTTTTCTTATTTTGCTTTTTAGCTCTCTAAGCTTGTGATGGAGCTGAAAAAAAATAATATTCAGGACGCTGATGACTTGCTCAGTACTACTGTAGCCTTCTCCGCACTATATAGACAAGATTGACACAGGGATCAGATGTGAATAATAGGAATTAGCGAAAGATGTGTTCTGTACCTAAGTAAGATAGGCAGAAAATTCTTTGCAGTTCATAGTATACAACAGTGAAAATTACATGAATACATAATCACTAATGCCTGCTATTGGAAAGAAATGAACAAAAACATACAAACTATTCTTTTAAAGTTCTTTTGAGAACAATATCTTTTTGGTTAATATTAGTTCTTTATCCCACTTGGCATTTTGAGAAAGAATGGTAACAGGAAACTCAAACCTGGTATGAAGCAGAGCATGCCACTCCAATTTCATCTTTATTTCTGATAATGTTTGCTGAACCCTCTGCTTGTGTGAGACAGCTTTGATTCACTGCAGTGTTGAGGCTTTGTGTAAAATCCATGATGAGATGCTTTGTTTTACTTTGCAGAGTATTGCTATCGTCTTCTGGCCCTTTGTCAAAGTATTTTCCAGATATGGCAACGCTAGAGAAGTCTGGGGAAGGCTATGGACAAGTGTAGCAAAGCACAGTGGTTGCTTCTCTTGAAAAATAAGGGAGCAGGCTTGTTTAATGAGATCACTTCAAGAAATATTTCATGTGATCCTTTGTCAAAGATCTTCACAACTGTATTGAAACCATATAGACTCCATTCGTGCAGCCATCTGGAGGATTTGAAAGCTTTTTTCAACAGGATGACAACAGCCCTATGCCATTGCAATGCTAACTTTGTACTTTTTTGTATATGCATGTGACATCCAAATACACATACAAAGCAGACAGGTGACATGGTTTTCATCATGGCACTCTTAGAAATAAAGAGGTTGTCTAATGCCTTCTTCATCAGTTCAAATATTTGATAGCTCGTGATTTTAGTGGGGGGAGTAGAGTTGGGATTTTAGTAGAGTTTGGTAGAAGGTTACCTTTTGTTTTGACAGAGTTGGAAACCAAACATTTATCGAAGTTGTAAAATAAAAGTTCAATTCAGCATTTAAGAAACATCTCCCAAAGTTGCATTTTAGCACATGGGACCAATTGCATGGTATCAGTGAACTGAAGGAGGGATGTGAATCAGTGAATTTCTCTAGGTTGGTGAGTTGCACATTTTATATTCTTCTAGGAAGGAAAATTATTTTATGAAAACAGGAACATATTTTTAGCAACTGAGGACAGTGAACTTGAGGTGTTCTTTTAAGTAATTTAAAAGGACCAGATCAGTCTGAAATAGATATCTTTCAACTTATTGGTCATAGCAATGCTCAGAATTGAGCATTTTTATTGAGGAGCATTTTTTATTGAGGAGCATTTTTATTTATAGAATTGAGGCATATTTATTCTATTGTAACAAAAAATTTAAAGATATAGAATAGATATTCACTGAAAGTGGAAGAGTCACTTGAAGCTGGATTAGAAAGATGGGCAGGGGAGGAATGTCTTGATCTGTTCTTTGGTGGAACAAGGCAGTATTAGAGGACCTTGGAGAGCTCATTGTCAAGAATGCTACTCCTCCAGATTCAGTGATCAACTGAGGATTAAGAAAGTGAGGTATGGTCAGATGATTCTTTAGCATGATATTACCAGCTATTACCTGTAGGCATAAAGAGATTATTTACTTTTTTGACAGTCTTGATCAGCTGAGAAAATTCAAACATTATGAATGAGTTAGAATTAGAGCTTTCAGTTGTTTTTGTTCAGTCACTATATTGCGTCCGGCTCATTGCGACCCCATGAACCATAGCATGTCAGGTCCTCCTGTCCTCCATTGTCTCCTGGAGTTTGCCCAAATTCATGTTCATTGCATCAATGACACTATCAAACCATCTCATCCTCTGCCGTTCCCTTCTTCTTTTGACTTCAATCTTTCCCAACACCCCTCTTCTCATTTGATGATCAAAGCATTTGAGCTTCAGCTTCAGTGTCTATCTTTAAAAAAAAAAAAACCCAGTCAGAGTTGATTTCCATCAGGATTGACTGGTTTGATCTCCTTTGAGATTTGAGCTTTCAGACAATGGGCTGTGATCTCAACCTGAATTATAAAAAGAAAGGTGTATTGAGATTTGTTTGGATTGGAATTATCTGGAATTCATTGTACTCCGAGTCCTCTTCTTGACACTGCTGAGCTTCTATTCCTAGAAACATGATGCCCACTGTGTTTCACCTCTCAGAAGTATTGGATTTGATATCTAGTTGAACATTGATGCACTGAAAGTTGATTTTGTGAAAATGTGGCTGATATGGAGCCAGACAGTCCAATTAAGTAGCAATGTTTAACTTAACTTAAACTATAAAGCTCACAGTTGACCTTGGGTCAGTCACTGTTGTTCTTCCTTACACAGGTGTGTATATGTTTAGGATAGACTGAAGAAGATCCACATATTTGCCATTGAAAGAGGAGGCTACCACCATGGCTCACTAAAGAGCTTTTCCTCACTTTTTAAGAATATGTTTGTGTCCACTGAAAATGCTGGGTTACTGTCCATATTCACAGTCTTGGCCATAGCCATGCTAAGGCTTTGAAAGAATGCAGTGCCTTGATCTTTTGTGTACAAGGTTTGGAGAAGTGCTTTGTTCTGCAATTCTGAGTGATTTGCACAATGTTAAGATGACCTAAGAAGGACACACTTGATTGATGGACTCAATACTGAGGTTGGCGAATCAAGAGTTTTCTGAGTCTGCTTTAGGTTCCTGGCAGGAACCAACCTGGAGTGTTTAAGAATTTTGTGATAAATAGCAGTTTAAGGGGTGAACCTTTCACCATAATTGCCTATCTCTGTGGAGAAAAACCTGTACCTTTCTGTACCTTTGTTGTCAAATAATAATAAAGGGAAATGGCCTTATGAACTATGTCATAAAACAGGGGTCCTCAACCCCAGGTCCTGGACTGGCACTGGTCCGCAGTCTGACAAAAACTGGGCCATGCAAAGAAGTGAATCCTCATTCACAGATGCAAGCAGCACATGAAATCATGCCACCTCTGGTCCCCAGAAAAACCTCTGGTGCCCCCAGACAGTGAACCCTGGAGCCCAAAAGCTTGGGGACCACTGTCATAAAAAATAGTTGACAGCTGCTAAAGAATAAATAAAATTTTATCCAAAAGCAGTATGTGATGTTTATTAACAGAAATCTGCCTTCTGTTAAACAACTTTTAAAGTTTAAATTCACTCTTATTCTGATAAAATATTCAGATCAAAAATAGCATTGTAAATGCATGAGCATAAAGTAAATAATCCATATTTGAGATTTTTGGGAAAGTTAAAGGGAGACATTACAATTCTAGTTGAATTAAGATATATTTAATTATAAACTGCTCAGAGGTGTTGGGGGATGGCAGCCTATACATTATATAAATAAAGTATAACTAAACAAATAATTACATAAATTTAGATTTTAAATGGAGGAGAACCTTTATGGCAGTGGGATATTTGCTAAATATTTTAATATGAATATAATATTTATATTTAACTGTCAAATAATAATTATTATTTAAGACAGATATTTGTTTCTTTAGCTCATAAATAGGATAACCCTCAGGATATTTGTATATGATATATTTTTTGTCTTAGTAAATATCTGTCTTAACAGTGACAGAAATGCAGAAAGCTTTGTTGCTGTAATAAAATAATTTTGTCATAGTGATAGGGAGGCTAATAATATAATCAATCAAGTGGCTGTTGTCAAGATGAAAAGTGAGAACCAAGAAGTATCCAATATTTTAAACTTTTAAGGAGTGAAGTATCAGTTATTATTTATATAGAAAATTCAGCAGTATTGGGAGGACAGCGGGAATAATTTGCATATAATGCAATTTGTTAGCTTTCAATAATCTGAAAGCTAACTTTTCAAATATTCTCATATTAAAAAACCATATACCTCTGTGATACAAAATAAGTTGGCAGAATTACTGTGAAAACATAATTGATTTTCCCCCTGGAGGAAAAATAATCAAATATGTGAATACTTCCTCGCCTATTTTTATAATCCAAGATGGTGCTATCTAATAGTGATAGTGATGAATAGCACCATATTGTGATATAATGAACATTTTATTTATCACATTTCTCAAGGGCTTCCAGAACTTTGTTTTTAAATGTTTTCTTTGTTCTGAAGAATTCTGATATGTAAATCAAGATCAAATCTGTAATTTCTCCATTTGCTTGTTTACATTTAACTATTGCAGATTCTAACATTCAGTTCTGTGGCGGTTACTTGTAATTAACTCACTGGGCTTTTCTTTGAAGTAAGTATCCAGATGATGATAGCTGTGGTTGATAAACTTTGTCAGAAATGATGAAAGTATGTTACTTCTTGTCTATTTAGATCTTTCAGTCCCATTTCATACCAAGAACAGTGAGAGTAGAAGACCACACTTAAAATACTGCTTCCAGTTTTGATCACCACAGCATAAAAAAGATGTTGAGACTTTGGAAAAAGTGCAGAGAAGAGCAACAAAGATGATTAGGTGGCTGGCAGCTAAAACATATGAAGAATGGTCGCAGGAATTGGGTATGTCTAATCTAGTGAAAAGAAAGACTAAGTGTGATATGATAGCAGTGTTCCAATATTTAAGGGGCTGCCACAAGGAAGAGGGATCAATGATTCTCCAACACATTGGAAGGCAGGATAAGAAGCAATGCATGGAAACTAATCAAGGAGAGAACCAACCTGGAATCAAGGAGAAACTTCCTAACAGTGAGAATAATTAATCAAGGGAATGTCTTGCCTTCATAAGTTGTGGGTGCTCCATCACTAGACATTTTAAGAAGAGTTTGGACAGCCATTGGTCTGAAATGGTATAGGGTCTCCTGGTCCTAGATCCCTTCCAACTCTGTTATTCTGTTATATCCTTGTGAACGCTCAGCAAGTGTTAGAAGCTGTGCGTTGGGGCTACACCCCTTCCTGAGTAAGTGGTACCTGTCAATTGCAGCAAGGGAGCACATGTTGGCAAAGATGTCTTTACCTGGAGAGAAACCACAGGGTTTGATTCATCTGTTCTGCTGTTTAATATCTATACAAAACCATTAGGAGAGCTCAGCCATTGGCTTGGGGTAAGATACTCTCAGTGTAATGTTGCTACTCAGATGTACACTTCCATTATGATATTATGAATTGGGATCTGCTGCAATGCCGTTTATGTTAGGATCTTTAAATTATAGGTTATTAAGCAGGCTTATGCATTCCAGAAGTATAAAAATAAAATAAGTGATCAAGCAAAAGAAATTAAGAAATATTTGAGACCAACAACATGAAGGCAATCAAATAATAGACAATTGACAATTTGAGAGAAATGGAGCACAAATAATTTTAGCTTTCAGTATGATTTATGCTATATTTTCCCCAAATTGTCAGTTTACAAATCAATTATATAAAAAGTATTAATAATCCATGAGAATTAAGTACAGTTAAGTTAAATGAAAGAAAGAAAGGCAATTACAGGGCAGCAACTTTGTTTCAATGGGAGAAAAGCAGAAAGTTCACTACCCAAATGACTCACTTTGTATAATGGGTCAGGTATAAGAGAAGGCAGAAATGAAAACTAGAAATTCTTACTACAATTAATAAAGTTTGATATGTGAAACTTTCTTGCCATACCAAAGAAGGATAGAAAGTTTTATGAGGTGTAGTATTTACACATGTAGACTACCTTTTGCCCAGAAACCATTTAACTGAGCAATGACTAAAATGTTTGAGAATTGGGAGAAAAAGGGATAAGAGAGGAAAATCACCTTTCCTTTTTTTTTAAGCTTTCAGGAAGAATTTGGGTCCTAGAAGGTCAATGCTAGATGGATTCTCCAACAATTCGAAGAAAAGGAAGATCTGCATTTCTTGTAAGCTATGAGCCGAGATGAAAAGAGGAGCAGAGCAGTGCCGAACAAGAGCACATTCAAGATCAAACTCATTTTTATAAGAGATTTCTGCTCTGAAGCAAAAGTATTACTAAACCAGGTAATTCCGTTCTGGAAAAACAGGAGGACATAAAGAAATAAAGGAGCGATCAAAACAATTTTCAGTTCTCTTGTCTTCTTAACAAAGATGTTTCAAGGAAGAATAGATCCATCATTGACAAACTCATGACATGACTCAGATTAATCAAAGGAAGAGCCCAGAAAGTGTTCTGAGGTTGCATTGCAATCAACTGTGCAAATGGGAACATTTGAGAGAGGTGATGGCTGCATAGTCTTAGTTTTGAAGGGCCATCCTTGGGCCATTTTAGTTTTAATGTTATTTTCTGTAGCTTATAGAATTGCTAAGAACAGGTTATTATTGAAGGGAATATTTAAGAGACTCCACTGTTCTTCCAACTGTGGTTCTTTTGCCACCTAGATATATGCCTGCCAGACTCTTACTGCATAGGGACATATTTTCTTACTGAAAAAAAACAACCCCAAATTCTTTTTTGAAATTGTTACCTCTTAGCTTGGCCTTTAATATTAAATGTATGCAAAATTGAGTCAAATGGCAGGTGTTATTAGAGTTGGGGGAAAGAACGTCATATAATACTGTGATAATCTAGAGATGAGGCAGAAGTCTTGATCCAATGTTTGGAAGCTGTGGGGGGGGGGGGAGGCTGAAGCTGAGACCAAGCAAGATGGAATTACAGTTGGAGGAGAGAGGTACACCTTAACTCATGACTTCCACTGGATAGGCAGGGACAAGTCTTTGATGATGAGAGGGTTTTTTTCAATTTTTTTTCAACCCTTTATTGTTAATGCACAACACGTGTGCAGCGAAATTGAATGAGCCTCCATCGGTACAATCACATAAAGCACAGGACCCACTTTTTCAACCACTTCTGGCTGGTGCACTAGTTATGAGTCTATCTGGAGTAGAACACTTTGGCTGTGGCAATTTTTGCAGTTATTACCACCCATTTGGAATGATGCAATGCATTTTATAAAGGGTTGCCTGTGGCAACTCATAGAGTGGCTACTCTAAAATGCAGAGGCTGTTCTATTAGTGAATCAGAAACACTAGATATATACCATACCTGTTCTACTATTACCACATTGGTAATTAGTTTCTGTGTGCAACTAGAAGCTGGTTTTAACTTATAAAGCCATACATGGCTTGACACCTAGATAACTTTTCTTTGCATAGAAGCAGCCTGCATGTCCAGTCTAGGATGTGTATCCTCTCAGTATCTTTTGATTGTCTTTCAGGCCCATGAATTGAAGAAGACACAAGTCCAGAAGCAATGTTTTACATTAGCAATCATATTATGGAACACCCTTCCTCTTGAACTTAGACTAGCACCCTTGTTGGTCATTTTCAGGAAGTTTCAGAAAGTTTCTAATGATTGAGCTGTTCTAAGGCCAAGAGAAAACCTCTAAACCCTAACTATTACACCCTTAAAAAACAGTGCACTACAAACCGTATTATAACTGCAACTTCAACAACGACAAACATTTCAGAACTAGGTGGGTTATGCTAGAGCAGGGGTAGGGAACCTTGGCTCTTTCATGACTCATGGACTTCAACTCCCAGAATTCCTGAGACAGCACC
>JAEANM010010157.1:0-11303 GCA_017656035.1 Myanophis thanlyinensis
AAATATTACAATTTATAAAAAATTATTGTCTGAATTTGAGGGGCTTGGAATGGATTAGGGCATTTACAGGTAAAATGTGTCTCTACTTACAAAATTTTCAAGTTACAAAACGGCTTCCGGAATGAATTAATTTCGTAAGTAGAGGTACCACTGTATACTGAGAATTGTAAATCAATGGAATTTCTTAGGACAAAGACATAAGCCAGAAGTGGACAACCTTTGTTCACATCAATGGTCTTGCTGGGAAAGCGAGTGGCATGATGAAGTGATGTGAAGTCAAACAACAACAACAAAGATTAGTCCCAAATTGAGAAATCATCTTACAAATACAAACTGAAGTTGCATTAATAAACTTTATAAAATAAACATTAATAAAATAGTGAAAAGTTATAAAATGATGCATCCATGCAACTCATCTGGAATGGCAATGGGAAACCAAGCCAAGTAATAAAATGGGACTTGGATGAATGACTTAAATAGTGGCATTTTTTACTCAAATAGTGGCATTTTTGCTTCCATGCCTTCTCCTTAGAATAAGGAATCTTATTCCTTATATTAATGTGTTTGTGTACTGAAAGGAATTGTTGGTTCCAACAATATCCTTTTATAGATAGGATTCTTTTAGGGCTCTTCTGGTAACTGAACTAAATTGGGAGGACATCATCAGTTTTTGCACTGTGCATCAGTTTTTATCAGTATGTATGTTTTAAGTGGAAATTTATTTGGGAATATTCTTCCTTTGGATAAAAAAGAATAAAAAAAAACACCAGAAAAATCTGTCTATATAATTTAGAACAATAAATTATACTAAATATTCTCTTTTCCATTAAAATCTAATTTGGTTTTTTTTGGGGGAGGGGGGAATTGCAAATAAACCCATTATGCTTCAAATGGAGTAAATTATTATCAAGATCTACAAAGACAGATTTCAGTCTTTTGGTAACATTAGCAATCTAATTCTTCCTGATGGAATATATTTCATATTAACTATCTAAATCCTTTAGATTGCTTGTGTAAGCTTAGTAAGTGCCAAGATGATACATAAAATCCAGAAAGCAAGTAATATAATGCCTTTTAATGAGATGGGAATGAAATTCAAGGTCTTAAGATTTATGCCAATTTCATTCTATTGATTTCAATGGGTCTAATTAAACTTAAAATCCAAGTACTTCTATTTAATGCACAGTGTATTATGTAGGACACATAGTGCCTTTCCTATGCAAGAAAGCCTCCAATTAACAGCATACAATGCAACATTGTGTAGTTAACAAATTAAGATAAGAAAGTAGGACAGCAAGCCCAATAAGGTTTAATGGAATCTCTAAATTGATGAGTACAAAGTCTGTCTCTTCCTTAGAAGCTGTAAGGAGGATTGAGTCAGATCTCTGTGTGCAGAAAGGTAAGTCACTTAAGGATTCAAAGTTTGGATTTAAAAAAAAAAATACTTGCAAGCTTTTTTGGCCCTTGTAAATTCCCTTTCAATGTGATTGAAATGTGTATTACAGGGGCAAACTCTGTCCCTAGTGTTTTAATCATGCATTACAATGCTTGCAGTGAACCCCCAAATATACAATGAACATTGCGGAGCCTGCTATGTGTATTCACTGCCTTGAGATTTTTATAAAAATAATAAAAGCAGGATATAAATGAACAGCTTCCTAGACTTAGACAATAGACCAATTTCTGCAGAAGAGAACTTGAAATACTTCTGAGCAAGAAACTAGAGATTCATTTTGTAAGATAAACCCTGTATCACCAATGAAGCAAGACAGAATGTCTTGTATATGTATATGTGTGCGTGAGCTACAGTATGTGTTTGTTCTATATGCATATGTCTATCTACTTGTGCGATCTGTATGCATGTGTGTTTCTGCTTGTGTGCATATATATGTATGGATTCAGAATCCAGCTCTGTTTTATTGTCCCAAACTTCTCTTTTGATCTCATTAGAGATTCAGCTTGGGGCTAAATTTGGTACATTTTCAATGGACTTTTCTATCAAGGGAAGAAAAGAATGTGCAGCAGAGCAAACGGGTGATTTATAACAGCTGTGTTGAATAAGGGGAAAATATGGCACAATAATTTATAGGAGGAAAAGTTATTGGAATAAAAATGTGAATTTCACTTCTTTCTCCTTCCTCTTTTCAGAATGAAATTAAAGGAGCCACGAATGAATGGTTCCATGTTAGTGAAATCATATAAAATAAAATGACCTGACCAAAGAACTGTCAAAATAATGAGGAAAAATGTGGGGTCCTTAAAAGAAAAAGAACTAATTAATACTTGGAATTCTTTGGGCTTCTCCTTTTTTCTTCTTTTCATCTTATCTCACTCCACCCCTGCCATTAGCCATAATTCAGAACATAACCTGAAGAAATGCTATTCATTGATATCTACGGGCAAGAGAAGTTGGAAATATAGAAATACATCTCCTAAGTATCACCATAGCCACTTATTACATTAGGAAAGCTTCTAATTATCAAATATCAAGCAAATGGAAGGACAAGATCTGGTGATTTTTGAAGGTTACATGAGATAGTATAATTCAGTGAACTTTTTACACAGAAGTGGTTGAAGACAGTTAAGCTTTGGGTAGAAAGCATCTTATTTACATATCCTCTGGAACACAGGTATCAAACTCGCAGCATCACACGACATTTTGAGACGTTTTTTCCTTCGCGAAACTGGGGTGGGTGTGGCCTACGTTTTACACTGCTGTGTCTAGAGCAGTGTTTCTCAACCTTGGCGACTTTAAGATGTTTGGACTTCAACTCCCAGAAGCTTTGCTGGCTGGGGATTTCTGGGAGTTGAAGTCCAAACATCTTAAAGTCGCCAAGGTTGAGAAACACTGGTCTAGAGGAAACAGTGATTCACAGACATACCTTCCCTCTATTGTTTTTTTCTCACTTTCCAGAAAATTGCCTTTAGCTTTATGCAGACCCTCTGTCAGTGCTCTATTTAAAAAAGGAGAAACAGATGGAACTTATGAACAAAACTAGCAAATGGGAGCAAACAAGAACAGAGGTTTGTGAAGGAATTCTACAGAAGAAGATTGTTGGATGAAAAGCACCCTGACTATCCATTTGTAGAGACTGATGAGCAAAGGGAATTTAGCTACTGGGTGATGAAACCAGTGTGTCAAGTTCTATAGAAGTGTAACATAGGAATCGTTTTTCTAATTCAACAGTTCCTTAAAAAAGAATAGTAAAAAACAGTTGTTGTTAAAACTTAACTGAAAACTAGAAAAACTAGAAAATTAGAAAGGGAGGGTGTTCTTTCCAGTTTATTGGATCCAGAGTTCAATATCAATCATTTGACATAAGTTATGGGGTTGTTCTGGGGTCAATGAGTTTTTAGCTTTTTGGAAGCATGTCCATTTTCCTTGAAACTCAGTGGCTGAACCGGAGATGTTTAAACAAAGGCAGAGAAACATATACTATAGATGAGATCTGCCAGGATAACAATTGCCTTCTATTGTATAGGGAAAAAGAGGCTTGAAGAAGGAAGACACAACTTTAAGGTTAAGGGAGAAGTCATCACAGGTAGATCCCAATCATTGGGTGACAGACCTATCTCTTCTCATACCACGGCACTTCTCTAGCCAATGGAGAGTTTTTAGTTGAGAGTGATTTAATCATTAAAAACACAGGCAAACAGTTTGTGGTATCATGTAAATCACCAGGTAATTTGTTTATTTAGTGTAAAGATGGAAGATACCACACACTGTTCAGATATACTGCTTTATAGTGCAGTATATGCTAGTGGGGAAGGGGAAGGAACAATTGTACTCTATCTTGCTTCAACAGCATTGGGATGGGTTGTTGGCCACTCCTGGAAGAGGAGGCCAATTGCCTTTTCTAATTGTAGGCAATTAGAAACCAGAGCAAATCCCAGAATTGCTAAGGTGGTCTATATTGTTTTCTATCCATGGGTTTCACTGTATGATAAGATGGTGAAATAAATAAGTCTATAGTTGTTAGGTATTTTGTTGGGAATCCAATGGAGTTGATTAAAAGATTTAAAGCAAAAAGATGTAATTAAGTTGTGAGGATGATTATCACTAGATCTGCTTTGGCCACTCACTTTAGATTATTTTAAACACTCTATATCAGGCATGTCAAAATCGCATCGTCACACTGTCACCACGTGACATATCATGACTTTGCTAAATTGGGCATAGGCAAGGCCAGCATGTGGTGCATCTGTCCCTCGGCCCACGACTTTGACTGCCCTGCTCTATATGGTGTCGCACCAGGATATCTTAGGAACTGCCTTGATCAAAATGTCTCAGTTTTCTCATTAGATCAAGAGAGACCCTGCTCAAGTTGCTGCTCCCATGTGAAATGAGAGACGGACAAAAAGACAAATCTTTTGGGTGATAGCATCAATTGTATGAAATACCTTCACTAGAGAGGCAAGTTTTGACTTTGATTTTTTTTAATCCTGGCTTTTGGGAAACTTCTGAAAAAAATTGTTTAAATGGATATTTGTTACTGTGGAACAACAGAGGAGGAGCAATATGACCTCAGTCAAGGGGGGGGACTGGAATCATGTTAACAACGGCATGATTCACATAACAACTGTAGTGATACACTTAACCTCCGTGGCAAAAAGGTCATAAAATTTGGTGTGATTCACCCAATGACTGCCTTGCTAGCAATGGAAATTTGGGTTCCAATTTTGGTTGTAAGTTGATGACTGTCTATTGTTGATGATTGGGATTGTTTTTAAAGATTATTTGCTACCTAGAGTCATTTGTTGAATTCTGGGTGGCTTATCAGGATAGATCAAGCAGCAATTCTGGAAAATTCCAAGAGATTCTGGAATGGGTTGAAGAGAACTGACTAACCACAAAACCTGGTCTTGGATAATATATTATGTAACCTAGCCATCAGACCACCAGGAGCTAGGTAGATTGAATCCACCAAGGTTTTGAAAATATATAAAAAAGTCATGTGATGCCATTAAAATTCAGAGAGATTATCACCAACATCCTGCAGAGCCTGGGTTTTAGCTTCACACACCATTATCTACTTTTCCAAGTTTCTAACTGGATTGTTAGCATACAACATCTGATTAACAATCTTTGTATGCAGATCTATAAGCCCAATTTCTGCATTCAGGAAAATAACCACTATTTTTTGCCTAGTTCTTTATAATAATAATAATAAAAGAACATTAGCCATTATTTCAGATTTTGGGATTTTACTTTCTATAAAATACTATTAAAAAAGCTCACAATGAATATGCCGCTCAAAGAGGAATATCTCAGAAAGAAGAAACCACCATTAGTGAACAAGTGTGTTTTTCTACTGATAAGCTTATCTCTCAGTTACACATTGGTAAGATTTGGAAGAAAAAAAATCTAGTTCTACCTAGATGCATTCTACGAATATCCTGAGGTCAAAATCAAGGAATTTGTATGTCAGGAAAAAGGGTATAATTCACTCAGAGCTTTCTCAGTGTCTTGAAAATTCTGGCCACATAATGTCATTTCTTTAATGTCTAGATATGTGGAATCAGCTGATGAGTGGCCTATCCCAAAGGCTGAGTCTGAAAGTGATACACAGTTGCATCTTATCACTGTTTGCTAGGCTTTCACTTAGAAAATAGTTTTAAGAAAGTTAGAATGTATTATGATGCCATAACACAAGCTCCATCCCTTACGTGCTCACATGCAATTTTCTTCGCAAGTGAAAAAAAGGGGAAATTTGTGTTCAGAGGTGTTTGTAATTTGTTCTGCTTGCCACATGCCCACCACCACCAGAAACAACAACCCCACACAAGATAATCCTCAACTTACAACAGTTCATTTAGTGAGTGTATGAAATTACAACGGCACTGAAAAAAAGTGACTTATGACCATTTTTCACATGACGGTTGCAGCATCCCCATTGGTCACAGGATCAAAATTCAGACGCTTGGCAATGGACTCATATTTATGGCAGGGGCAGTGTGCTGGATCACCTTTTGTGACCTTCTAACAAAGAAAGTCAGTCAGAAAGCCAGATTCATTTAACAACTGTGTTACTAACTTAACAACTGCAGTGACTCTCTTCATGGTGGCAAGAGAGGTCATGAAATGGGGTAAAAGTCACTAGAAAAATGTCTCACTTAGCAACAGGAAGTTTGCACTCAATTATGATCATAGGATGAGTATTATTCATGCAAATGCCCATGGCAAGTGGGAAATAGATCTTTTTTAACTTTTGAGATAAAAGGAAAACCTTGCGTCTTATCCCTTAGATACAATCAATAGAATGATTGGGCCAAGATTGGACAAACTTCCTGTTTTGAAAGATAGCTTTAAAAGACAATGTAAGAAGCCTGGCAAAATGAGATCGGATATAATCTTGAATTACTACTCGCAGAATTTCTCAATCATAACCAGGGTTAATTACAATTTAGCAATACCTGGGAGCCATAGGTAGTCTAGAGGTCATGACCATATTTGGCCCTTTGGCTGCCCGGCAATATTAGTAGTGTGGATTGGATCATGGCAGCAGGGGGAAGGGTCATGGTAAGGGTGAGGCCATAGAACAGGGCAAGTCTGTGGTGGCCCAGTCCCGGTTTCTTATGTGGGTCCCTGGAAAAATTAATTGCTCATAGGGTTCCTATGAGTGGAATTCAGCAAGAAACAGCATTACCTAAGTTTTTAAAGGCAATTTTTAACAAAGGAGGCGGTATTCAGAAGGGGTTAATCAGGTGAGGGTTGTTTGATTGGGTTACTCAAGTACGGATGGTTAATTACAGGCTGAAATGCTGCTGACATCACCCAAAATAAAACAACAACCTGGAAGGAGACAGACTTCTTCATCCTAAAGCATCAAACTGCAGTTGAGAGCTGGATGAGAGATCCTCTTTCTAGGTAGATTCAGTAATAGCAGTAATTCAGTAATAGTAGTGAGTAAATTCACCAGCAAGACAGCAAATTCAAAGATTGTAAATCTATCTTCAGAGAAGAGATTCTCCATATCTTCTTGGATCACATGTCAAGATCGGATGGGAAATGTTCTAAATTCCAGTTCTATACCAGATCTTCACTTAAGAAAAGCTGGTAATATAGTGCACCAATGTACTGCACCATATTAACCATGATATTTCTACGCTTTGACTCATGATGTACTTCATTTGCAATTGAATGAAATACAGGTTACTTAATATGGGAGGTAGCTGAAGACACCTTTTCCCTTTTGTCTTCCCTTCTATCACATAATTCCCTATTGTACTGCAGCCTCTCTAGCTACTTGCATTTCTTAAATTTAATGATCTCAATGGAAGAATCAGGGAAGTATAATTTCTATTGAACAACAAGAAGCTTACACCAAAATAAATTGCACTTCAAAACTAAAATAAAAGCAAGAATAAAATCAGGAGAAATTTTGATGACTAAGAATGATCAAGAATGGACAAAAAATTATCTGTGACAATTTTGCTATTATTATCATTTCAGCCCACTAAATTACAGAATTTCTGTACTCTGGGGAAAGAATTAGTATCAAATTATTTTCTGAATTGTGAGATGCCCAGAGTTGTTTGCTGAGATGGGTAGCTATAGAAACCAACCAACCAACCAACCAACCAAACAACCAAACAAACAAACAAACCTGACATGAAAACTTAGCTTCTGCTTCATAATCTGCCTTGGGTAGGTGTGGGAAGCAAACAAAGAGAAAAAAAAAACAGAACTAAAAGAAACATAATTTTATATTCAATCATATAGTATCGTTGTAGAAAGTCCAGTACTATACTGACACAGTATTGCACAGATGAGAGGGACTGAGAACTATATAGGATATCAGGAAATAAACATGTATTTCTTTGCCAAACTAAACAATCAGCACACAGTCATACACTGCAGCATACAAAGTTTCATTGCATACTCAAATTAGGGATATACAACCTGAAAATCTAAGGTTGATGTGGCTTTCCAGAGCCTTCAGCAAGGCCCCGCAAGTCCTCCAAATTTAGGGTTCAACTGTAATTTGTAATATACCAGACAAAAAAACCCATTAAATATACTGAAAAGAATTGTACTAACAGTCTCATTCGAAACTGACATTATAATTAAACTGAATTTAATATTTGTCCTGGATCAATTCATTCTTAGGCCAAAGATGATTCTTGGCTGAAAACAAATCGCAAATCTCTAGCATGAGGGGCCATAAGCCAACCAGAGTCACCTTTTAGTGGAGATAGGAGGCATAAAACCTTAAATAAAGTCAATCAGTCAGTCCTTGATAGAATATTCAAAATGAACTAGATATAAATATGAACCAAAAAATGAATCTAGATAGTGATCTAGAATAGTATTTCTCAACCTTGGTAATTTAAAATGTGTGGATCTCATCTTGGAAATCAAGTTACATATTATTAAAAAGAGATGGGATGGTCTTGGTAAAAATATGTTCTTTAGGAAATTCACATTATTATTTTTTTCATATTTGCAGGGTGAAGCCTTGGCATTCAAACTATGGGGTTTTTATTTATATTTATATATCTAGTGCTTGGTGCCATCATCTTTAATGTTTTGCATCCAAATTAAGTTCAAGTGTCATTTCTTAGCAACATCACTAAGCCATTTATTCATGTGAGAGATTACACAATGTCCTAATACCTAAGAAGCTGCTAAAGTGCCTGTGAATTGAAGGAGCTAATGCCTCTGGCTCAGCTACTGCTTCATGATCCAGTAAAGATTATTGATTGCATCTAACTTTATGAGATGGACTTCTAATTGAATAGACTTTTCCCTATAATGTGTGGGGGGGAAGGGGAGGAAGGAGATCTCCTTTCCATAGGACCATGTTTTCTTCCATAAAAGTGGAGAAAATATGGTTGTTGGAAAATATTGATGGATGTGTCTGTGTGTGCATGCATTTTTTTTCTTTTTCAACGGGTGGTTTATAATAGAGACATTATAACAAAGGCTTTAAATTGGGAAGGAAATCCGTAGCCTGTACAAGCCGGAATCCCTACCACAATCATTGCTGAAAGTAGTGGCAACATCCGTTTATTGCAAAATTACATTGACTTAATCGAAATACTGCTACAACATAATATGGGAATTCTCTTTCTTTCTTTCTTTCTTTCTTCCTCCCTCCCTCCCCTCTCTCTGTGAGACTGTGTGTGTGTGATCATTCCCATTAATCATTCTGTTGAAATGGAAAAACTGCCAGATTGGTACTTATGCAAATGTCACACACACACCCCTCAATTTTTTGGGTTGTTTCTATCATAGGAAGTTACCACTTCTGAAAAAAATGTTGATTTTACTCAGCTAAAAACATCATCAGAAATGTGGCAGAACTGTTTCCCTAAATACCTTATTTGAAAAAATCTCTTCATTCCAGATGCTACTTTAAAATAAAAGGGAAGGATGGTTGGATGGAGGGAGGGAGGACAGTTTTCAAATAAAAAAAATTCCAGGTCAAAATAGGGAAAGAAAAAAAAGTGAACATGTACGTGTCTGTTTCAGGGAGGCGGGGAGAGCAATTTTAGTTACAAATGACAGAGGGGCTAGTCTTCTGTGTCCCTGAAGTCCCTTAAGCCCTATTTAAATGTGGCTTTATGAAAGGCCCACAGGCAGGTTGCACAACCCCTGACATACACCTATATCGAAGGTGCTACAGAGGAGTGCTGCTTAAGCCCCCTTTCAAGGCCATTTGGAAGATTTTGCTCAAGAGGGACATAAGAGAGGCCCAATGAAGAGGAGGAAGGTGCCATTCCCCAAGAAAGCAATGGGAAAGGTGATGCTCAAAGGCCAAAGCAGAGGTTAAGCATTCATTGGGCAGGCTTGGGCCTTTCTGGATTTGCTGAAACTCTCAGCACATGACACATCTCCTAACTCTTTGGCCATCCTCACAAGGCTTTTCTAGCCCATCCCTTCAAGGGATAAGAAATGGGTGGCCCTCAGATGAAGAAAACTTAAAAATGATTTTGGGATGCCAGAGGCATTGCTGGTACTCAAGCCCAATGGAAATATGTCTGCTCTTCTCCATCTTTAGGCCAGCTCTATTCCAGGCTTGTAAACTCTTTTATCCTGGAGCACATGAGTGATTGACTGATACATCTTATAAAGCCAAGCTGTATCTCAGAGTCCCACAAGCCCACTTTGAGTGCCAGGTGATTCTTGAACCAAATTGACCCAGAATCTAAAGGGGCTATGCAAGGAGGGCAAACATATGATATATTTATCCCATTGGTCTCAGCTCTCTCCAGCCTGCCCATTCAGAAAGTAATACGGTCTTGCAAACTCTGACCTTGTGTTGGACAAATGTTTCAGTTTTGAAGGAAAAGAAGTGATACAAAGGGAACACGAATGAAAAAGGAAGGCTGTTCCAGATCCTTAGTTTGCAAATTCAGCAGAGCACCACAGACACGAAGCAGAATTATGCCAAATTTGCAGGACAAAGGATTTGGCTCATCTTAAATTCATTTTTTTTAGCGAGATAATTTGATCTTATTCTTTCACACTACCTTGTTGCAATAGCTGTAATGCTACATAATTAGTTTGCACACTTTACCTCTAGTATATATCACTCAGGTCCAACATGAAAAGGTCCAGAAAGCAACATTTCAGAAATCCAGAAACTAAATAATCAACCATGCATGTAATGACGAACTTAGTTAGAATACACGGTTGCTTGAGCAGTTAGGTGTTATCTATGGTGACCTTGGATGGAGAACAGTGCAGTTCTTCCTATTTCTTCAGTGTCTATTAGTTCTTTCCAAAGAGTGGGGAAATTCCAAAGTAACAGACTGATTAAAAACACCATCACCACCATCACTACCATCATCATCATGGAAATGCCAAAGTGTAACAAGGAGTGAGGGAGTCTTTTAGATAAAGTATTCTCGTTTGCACTCGCTCACTGGGTTCTGTAAGTCAACTTCAGTCTTGAAAGAATGGTCAATGTGTTCTGGATACTCTTTTTCCTTTGTCTGGCTGTTCCGGTGAGTCTGTTTGTGCCGATAGAGGACTCTGCTCATAATGGCCACAATGCAAAAGATGATGAAGATCACAACTGCAATAACACCTGAAGTGCAGAAGACAAAATGTAAACATGAGAAGTGCAAAGTGAGGTAGGTGGCCTATTCAGCAGAACAGATTTCATTTTATTGTGAAATTCCTTGTTGCTGCTCAAATGAATTTTGTCTATAATCATACAAGTTTGTTATACTTAACCTCAACTTCTTCCTGACCTCAATAGAGAACTAGCCAAATCTGGCTGCACTATAATTTGGGTTGAATTACTTCAGCAAGCATTGATCATGCACAATTATTATTATTGTTGTTGTTGTTG
>JAEANM010010158.1:0-15947 GCA_017656035.1 Myanophis thanlyinensis
CGAGTGGGACCTCGCCGAAACATTGCGAAGATATTCTCAAACTTACACGGGAAAAGACCCGAACAGACCTAGACCTGTATGTATGTAAGTATCAACAAGGAGATTGGAGTTCCAACCCTTCAGTTCCAAAGTTTTGTGTGCATGATAATCAACAGACAACATTTCTAGAATTTAGCCAAACACTTAGAAAGCTCTTTCCTCTAAATATACTTCTAACTAAGAAGAATCCCTTATTTTGAGAAACCAAATACAGTCTTTCATGAGTCACCTGTTTCAAGAATTATGTGAAATGATCTGCTCCCTGAGGCTGCCATTTTAGCTAATGATTTGCTTATACTTTTTATGTGCCCATGATACAGAGGCTGACTTCGTTTTGTAAACTTTGTACCGTCACATTATTGAATGTGATAGTTTGTACACAACTGATGCTTATTTTTCCATTTGGATGTACACGCTATTTCTAACATGTGCTTTATATCTTGTACCTTCATGAAGGGAACTGGCTGTGTTTCCTCTTTACGGTGGTAACTCTGTGAATAACAGTTTAATTTGGACATTCCATGCATCAAATTATGGAAAAACAGTTGGCTGGCCTGTATGTAAATGAGCTTAAAATAGCTTTGTGGGAAGATGAAAATTATACAGCAGGTAGAACCTGTTTGTTTGGATCATTATTTCCAATGACTTGGTGGCTCAAACCTTGATAAGTTAAATACTTTCAGACACTGTCATGCCACTGGCTTATGATATGAGAAGAACAAGATGGGCATCTATTAAGATTAGATACTGAAAAGCTAGGCCCAAGTGATGCAAATTCTGTTATTTTCACCTGGGAACCAAACCAGGAATCATTGTGCCAACCACATAGACTGTATGAAATTACTACCTCATCAAAAGAGCCAGTGGCTACAGAACCACAGAAATACAAATATGGAAAGGGGTCATTTTGCATTAGGCTAATGCTCTTGAACAGCCAGGCTTTTGTAACCAGAACAGAGTGGAGATTGGGACTTTATGATATCATAGTCTCCCTCCAGAAGATAACTTGACATCCATTCTGATGGTATTCCAGAAAATGATCAAAATTGAATTTTTGGAAGATAATAATGAACTTATGGAAGATAATAATGTTGCAATCTCTGTTGGTTACGATACTGATCGTTTTTATCCTTTCTATTTACATGTCTTTATAATGTTAACTGCTGGAAGTCATTGCTGATTATCATAGTATGCAGAAGTAATAAAACAGTTTAAAACTGGTAGTTCTCGACTTGCAACACAATTGAGCCCAAAACTTGTGTTGTTAAGTGAGACATTTGTTCAGTGAGTTTTGCCACATTGAATAATATTTCTTGCTACAGTTGTTAAGTGAATCACTGCAGTTTTTAAATTAGTACCATCAGAGTCAAAGTTCTATTTGATATGTCTGGAAACACAGTTCTCACCTTCACTTGGAGATATAATCAGGTTGGCAACATTCCAAAGAATCACCCATCATAAAAAAGGGTGGGGCCAGGATAGGAAATGGGTGGAACTAGGCAAGTTAAATTTAATTTAATTTGATTATATTAGTATAATTAAGATGCATATAATTTGACCTCTTCTGTAATATATGCATTACTAAATATATTACTAAAAGTTTTATTTCCATAACAGTTAACTGGGAAAAATGGTGCATTATAAGGTAACAATTTTTGAACCAAATGAGGTAACTTATAGAATGCATCTAAAATCTGGGGCTCATAACTCCTGTGGAATTGAAATTTGGCACATTTGATAAAACATTTTATGACTTAATGCAACAATACAATACATAAAACATTTTCTGTGTTCAACTCCTGAAGTTTGATTGGGCTATATAAGTGAATGTGGGCTACTTTCAGGCAGATATGTTTCTGAAAATCGCTTGCATTTTTAAAGAATTTTTAAGCACTTTCCAAGTACTTTAGAAGCTCTATCATTGTTGAAGGCGTTGAGAATTATAGCAAGTAAATATTCTTAAATGAGAACCCAAAGAGGTGATAGATTATCAAATTGAGAGTTATAATTTGTAAACAGCTTTTGAAGGAACCCTGGGAGTCATACCTAAGGTTTTTGAAGGCCACTCAGAACCCTTGAATCAAAGTTGCATGGTAGTGTGCATAAATAGAATAGAATAACAGAATTGGAAGGGAACTTGAAGGTCTTCTAGTCCAACCCCCTGCTTAGGCAGAAAACCCTACACCACTTTAGACAAATGGTTATCCAATCTCTTCTTAAAAACTTCCAGTGTTGGAGCATTCACAACTTCTGGAGATAAATTGTTCCACTGATTAATTTTTCTAACTGTTAGGAAATTTCTCCTTAGTTCTAAGTTGCTTCTCTCCTTGATTAGTTTCCACTCATTGCTTCTTGTCCTGCCTTCAGGTGCTTAGGAGAGTAGCTTGATTCCCTCTTCTTTGTGGCAGCCCCTGAGATATTGGAACACTGCTATCATGTCACCCCTATCATGTCACTGCTATCATGTCCCTCCTTCTTTTCATTAGACTAGACATACTCAGTTCCAGCAACTGTTCTCATATGTTTTAGCCTCCAGTCCCCTAATCATCTTAGTTGCTCTTCTCTCCACTCTTTCTAGAGTCTCAACATCTTTTTTACATCATGGTGACCAAAACTGGATGCAGTATTCCAAGTATGGCTTTACAAGGCATTATAAAGTGGTATTAACACTTCAAGTGATCTCGATTCTATCTCTCTGTTTAAGCCTGGAACTGTGCTGGTTTTTCTGGCAGCTGCAGCACACTGTTGGCTCACGTTGTCCACAAGCACTCCAAGACCCCTCTATTATCTATAATATAAATATTATCTAGTACTACATTTTTAAAGATGAGAAACCTTAAGATGTGTGGACTTCAACTTCCAGAATTGTGGGAGTTGAAATTTTCATATTTTACAAAGGCAGCCCAATCTATGCTAAGAAGTAATTTCAGACACTGAAGATAACATTCTGAATCATATGAAAAGCAACACCTCTCCCATTCCTTTGGTTATCCTATGATAAATAAATAAACTGCCTTCTTTTTAAACTTCTAAAACGCTTTTGCATACATATTGGCATGATAGAGTGATTCATGTCGAGCTTCTCTTTATAGCCCCGCTTTGTGAAACCACTGTGTGGGCAGTGACAATACTCTACGTGGTCCCATAATGGCAAAGTTTTTTTTTACCATTAATTGGGTCTGCTAACTGAAAGAAGACTAGCTACAATTATCTGCTGCTGGCCTGTTTTTGCCCACAAGGAATTCTGTAAATGAGGAATCAATTTCACTGGTTATAATATGGTAGTATCAGAATAATGAAAATAACTGAAGGAAAGGATTACAACCTGAATTAAAGATCTATATGTGGTGTTCTAGAACTGTAAATATTGAGTTGATGTAAATCTTGCTAACATGACAAAACATAGGGTGTGTTAAAGGTTGTTTCTCCAGCAAAACAAGGACAAGTGTAATCTCCATTGAACTGCCTGAGAGAGGATCATGAAGAGATCCTCTCAATTGGTTTAAAAACCAGACATTTAGCAAGCAAAGGATTTAGTATAACTAGTAATTTGAGCAACTATTGGTTTATGTCAGAGGTGAAATTCAGCAGGTTCTAGCAGGTTTGCTAGAACTGATAGTAAGTTTTCTAAGCAGTTTGGAGAACCGGTTGTTAGAAGAAATCTCCTTTTGGTTTTTTCCACTTTACAGGGTTAATCCTGTCAGGAAGGCGGGAAAAAAACATTCTGGTTTGTTTCTAGCCTAACCTTTATTGCCCTGCTTACAGAAACTGCCCATCCAATCACATGACCACCCAGCCATGCCCACCAAGCCACGCCCACAAAACCGGTAGTAAAAAAATTAAATTCCACCACTGGTTTATGTTCCAACTTTAGTCTGCTGGAATCTGTTTAATTCAAATTCCTTAATTCTATATTTAGTAGAGGCAAATGCATTTCAAATGCAACTAGCAGCAGTGCTGATCTGAGTAGAGACAAGATTTTGGTTAGTAATGTTTAAATCTTGGTTTATATCAGCCTCCTAAGCTGTTCTGCTCTTTTTTTTAATTGGTATTTTCAAATTGACTTGAAAGAAATCCCTTAAACAAAAGTTCCTTTCATATGGTCTTTTCTAGACCATTTTATGGATCCTTGTCTCAAATGAAAAATCTAAAGATACTAAGCTGTATACAACTTGAACTGACTGCCCAGTTTTTGTAGGTTACCAAAAATAATCCAAAAGATATGGCTGCCTAGATTTATTTCCTGATCTATTCAACTACAGTAGACTCCTACTGTCACTACCTTCCTCTGGTCTTTCACAGGAGAAATACAGCAAACTTCCTATGGGTCACTAATCTGTACCCTTGTGGCAGAGAAGTGGTAGAATCAATAGCATATTTTTAGTTTTATTACATGTTAAGGCAGCAGAGCAGTCTTCTGGACAGTATGGTCAGTGTTGATTATTTCCATAAAAGTGGACAGAAGATTGAAATCTTACTGTATATTTCTACCCAAATTTAAGCATAATTCTGTTCATTAGGTCAAATCCCAGCTAAAACTATAATACTGCTGCCTTAATTAGAATGTTAATTAGTTGAGATTTTTTGTACAATTAACAGTAAAAGAAAACTTTAATCAATAATCAAAAACAGTCTTTACAAGACCACTTTGCTTTTCTTATGTTAGTGTAAAATAAAATGTAAAAAGAAATTAAATACTTTGCTTTAAACAAAAGTATTTCAGAAAAGATTTGATATTCAGGTTTTGATAAAACTGTAAATCAGTTTATATGTACAGTATTGCACAGTATTATCAGTTAAAGACAACTAAATAATCCATAAAATTTATTTAATTGGATGGGACGTTCATTAGCAACTTTTGTGTACCTAATAGCTAAAGTTAGCCTATACTAGCTGAAACATTTACCAGAGAAGAACCATTCCTTGAAATGTCCTGTTTTTCTGTTTCCTTCTCCTGGCTAGAATTCAAATTATTAAATATATTATGACATATGTGCATAAATTTGAAAAGGTTACATAAATAAACCAAATCCATTTTTTAAAATTAGAAAATAGTAAACTTGAAACATTATGTATGGAATTATTTTGATGACTCATTTTTAATTTTTAACAGTCAATATTTTACCATATTTTTCTAATAAATGGTTTAATTAAGATTAACAGCTATTATGGGTTACATTTTAATTGCATGATCAGAATCAGATTATTCCCACTGAGTTTCTGCCAATGAAGTTTAGGTTATTTTTCAGCTAAATAGTAGGAGACAGACCATGTGCTCTCTTTAAATTATTCAACACAAATACATTTAAATCTTGTAAAATAGGTTAATTCATAGCTGCAATTGCTTTGCCACTTAGGATAAGAAAATGACCTCTATAATAATAAAAACCCCTCATGCAGTGCTTATAGTTCAGTTGCCAACTTGCCACCAAGGACCTGATTAGCTATAAATTTATGGGAATCTGCAATAACGGGTGTTTGTCTCCTGATAATGTTTTCTGACACATTTCAGGAGACTCAGCTGATCTGTGTTAGAGATCACTGTACAGATTTTGCAGTTTATACAGGCAATACATAGAAAGAAAGTCCATGTGAGACCTTTAACTATAGAAAAGCACATAAGGAAAGTGGTTTCCATAGAAACATGCCCCAAAGCTGTCGTTAGTATAGGAAAAATAGTTTTATGATTATTTCAATGAAATCTCATCTTTTTGTTTTCAATACTAGGTAAATAAAATACACACAAGGCAAGTAGAATATGAAAATAGTGCTTGGAACATGGCCCTTAGCACAGTTCTAGCAACTTGCATCATTGTCTTCCATCAAGAATTCCATTAGTTCATGGAAACATTCTAAAATGATAACCGTGTTATTTGCTTGTAGCCAAAAATAAATGATTTCCTGACACCTTAAGGATTATCACATTTACTGAGTAACTCGGCTGCATCAACATCAGCATTGGAGAGGAGATACTTGTCTGTAAGTGTCTATAAGTATGTAAGTATCCTCTGATTCATCATCCATATGATATTCACTCTTGGCCTGAAAATGTTGCCTATACCATGCTCAATATCAGTGACTTTATTAAGGTGCCCGTAAACTTTAAAAAAGTTATCAACATTTCCTAGAACATCAGAATCCTTTCATTTCTTTGCCAGCTTTGCAATTTGCATTGGTAACTTATCTGCACAAAGCTTCAAATAATTAACATTCTAATGAAGGCAGCAGTATTATAATTTTAGCTGGGATTTGACAATGAACAGAATGATGCTTATTTATTTATTAATTTATATATTGTCTATCTCACTATCAAGTGATTCTGGGAAGTTTGCAACACTACAGTGGCAGACTTGAAACAATTCTTCAGATGCTCAACAATCTCTTAGATGGGTTATATTGAGCAAACGCATCTCTTCAAGTGAGTCAAACAAGCTGCATAGGCATCAGGTATTTAAACTCATATGTCCACTATTGTGTCCTAGTTCATTCCACCCCCACCACCACCACTGTACTACAATGTCTTTTTCAATTAGAATTTACTGCTCTATAAGATTTTTCTATCAAAATCTACTATACTTTTCTGGGCATCTGCAGCACTTAAAAGGAAATTGGCACACAGAGCCATCTTGCTGGGCACACAACATCAGCCAACTTACCTCCAGCTGAGCGTGCACATGCAATTGCACATGTATGCATACGCGATTGCAGAGACCCAGTTGGTCTTCGGGTCTCCGCTGTACGTGTGCGCGATTGCAGTAGGAAATCCAGCTGGTCTTCGGAGCTCTCCTGCGCATGCACACATGATTGCTCATGTGTGTGTGAGTATCTGCATGCAGCATGCATGCATTGCATGTGCAAAATCTGCATGCATGCACAGATAGTGCGGTTGCACATGCAGCGCATGTGGAGGAGCCGCATGCAAGTGTGGATAGCATGTGCAAAGCACGTACTTTTCGGCACTCGGTAAGTAAAAGGTTTGCCACCACTGTACTAGACATTCCATGACTTCTTGGGTGATTGTTTCAGAGATACTTCCTTACTAGTTTCCTCAATGGCTTCAACAATGGCAGAGCTTCTAATGTTCTTGAAAAGTTCTTAAAAATTCAGGGAAATATTCAGACATGTATCTGACTTGTTGATCTGTATAGCACAGTCAAATATCAGGAGTTGAACGCTGGACATGTTTTATAATAACTTTTTTGTTATAAAATGTTTTATAAAATTTGCCAAATTTCAGCTCCCCAGGAGTTATAAGTCCCTGATTTTGGACATATCTTATAAGTTAGTAACCATTTGAAGTACCTTGGGTCAAAAGGTTTTTGCCCTACATTTCAACCAGTTAAAGCTTGCAGACACAAAAGTTCAAGTTATATGTAGACCGGAACACATCTAGACCTACACACACACACACACACACATTGATTTGTTTTCTTCCTTAGGCAAACCTCCCTTTGTAGGACTAAGACAGCATTCTTTAGATTTTTGGGACTTCAGTTGTCACTGTTCTCATCTAGCATGTCCAATTCTGAGAGCAGAATTGGGATTGCAATTTTGGGCGATTAAAACAGGTTATTTGGATTGATAATTTCATACAAAGTATTTGGTTTAAAAGAAAATGAGCCATACTCATTATAAAAGTTGTCAATTATTCTATTATGGTTATTTTTAAATCCTTACCTAGGTTTATGAAATTAGTAGAAAAAGGTTATTCTAACATGACTGAGTGGCAGGAAGGAAAACAAAAATTTAACCTATTTAATTTTTCCTTCATAGGTATATAATTATGGTACTGCATTATTTCAGGCAGTTACTGAAATGTATATTTTGGTATGAAGTATATTTTCTTTATGATTTATGATTTGCAGTAAATCACAGTGATATGGTACTTACTGTGGCTAACAGCAATTAAAACCAAAAACAAATGATGGCCAACTATAACTACCTTCTCTAACCCGATTCCATCCAGGTGCAGTATAGTTTCACCAACTATAAAGGTAGTTCTCAACTTACAATGATTTGTTTAACAATGGTTAAAAGTTACAATGGCCCTGAAAAATTTTATGATTGTCCTTGAAGTTATAACCACCACACTGTACACACGATTGGGATTTGGGTGCTTGGCAATTGGCTAACATTTACAATAATTGCAGCATCCTGTGGTCATGTGATCATAATCTGCAATCTTTCCAAACAGCTCCCAACAAGGAAAATCAATTGGGGAAGCTGGACTTTTTTAACAGCATTTGCTTAACAACTGCAGAAAAAATAGTCATAAAATCAAGACCAGTCACATGATGATTCACTTAGCTACTGCATTACTTAGCATCTGAAATTCAGATTCCAATTTTGATTGTAAGTTGAAGACTACCTGTAAAGCTGCTGACCTTGCAATGATGCTGAATAGGAAATTATCTGAGCTGACCTTCAGAACATTTGGGAAAACACGTTAGGGGAACACATTACGACACACATTTGAGGAAAACTGAGTTGTAAGTACTATTAAACAAGCCAAAGGTGAAACAAATTTCAGAACAAAAAAAAAACAATTAAAACAAACAAAAACCCAACTATATTTTATTCCAAAAAAGAGGAGAACCTTGTGGAATTCGTTGCCTGAATTGTCATTATAACTTATCCAAAGGTAGATACTAATGTTGAAAGATCAGAGGATTGCACTAACTAAAGTTTGTACTTTAAATCAGGAGTCCCCAACCCTTGGGGATGGACCGGTATCAGTCCTCACAAGCAGTGGACAAGCATATGAAGCTTCATTTGCACATGTATAGGAAGTAGGTTATGATGGCAAAACCATCCCTCCCACTGCTGTTGCTGCTGTCAGTCCGCCAAAAAGGTTGAGGACTGATGCTTTAAATAACAAACACATTGGCCCAAGAAATTTTGCTATAAATTAATATTTTTGTTATTTTTTTTTCTTTTAATCTAGTCTGTACAACCTGTAGAATTGATCTGAGGATATACAAGGGTTAGGAAAAAGAACATCTTAGATGTTTGTCTGATCAACTTGGAGAAATGGCAGAATAAAAATGTAATAAATAAAAACAGATTTTCTTCTTTTAATTATATTGTTTCTTTCTAGCAGACTCTTTTTACTGTGGGTTACTAGGAAAGATACCAAGTTAACTTGGTAATGTACCTATCATGTTTGCTGCTGTACAATTGTAGGCTAATAAACAAAAGAGCTGGGCAAGATCATAATAAAAATCTGTAACCTTCCAGTGGTTTCTGAATTACAATTTTTACTCACAAGGTCACTGGTGAAATATATTGAAAATTGCAGTACAAAAACATTTGGATGGTCTGAGTTGATAGATTCTTATATGGTAATAATCCCGAGATGGCTCTTGGGTCTAACACACAACCAGTATTGGTCATGTCTATTTCAATTTGATATAACTTACTTTGACTGTGCTGCTTCTGTACTTCATGCTAACATTTCCCAACTTTGGGTCTGCAGATGTGTTCAATTCAGTCAACATAATCCTGTTGGCTGAAGACGATATGTGTAGTTTGATACATCCAGAGAGCACCAAGTAAAGCCAGTACTGTACACTGCTTAACTTCTTCAGTGGAGTTTCTGCATGTTTTGTTTTGTTTTTTTGTAGTAATATAGCTGGAAAATTGTTATACACTGAAAGAAAATTTGCTTTGATCTCTCTTCTCCGCAGAGTATCCCTCTAGAAAGGCTTAATGAAGAATGAATACAGGAATACCTTAAAGAGTAGTAATAATAAAGAGATGCTATGGGATTAAGGCTGAGGTCAAAAATGTCAAGATGATGTTGGCAACTGTTGTAACGCTGCCCCTTTGTCATCTTCATTGGGGTTTTCACTGCATGGTTGTAGCCACCATCTGGCCTTTTTTTAGCAGTGGATGCTTCTGAAAAGAGAAGAGGAAACAAGAATGACTGGCATTTAATTTCAAACAAGGCCATGGCTTTGAAATCTCTGTTACTAATTTGGAAAGTATGATTCCTAATGAGAAATCATTCCTCCAATCATATAATACACAAAAACTTTGCAGCTAATAGTAAGAGCCAATATTTCATTGCAAAGAACTTTGTGGGTTGGAATAGCTGTTGCTTTTTAGGGAAATGTTATTGGTTACAGTCTGCAGACAATTCAGTACAGAAATGTAGGAATTCCACAAGCAAATTGCCCATTGGGAACTGTTCGCTAACTTCAACATAATGAGATTAAAGTAGACAAAGCCAGGCAAGGGTATTGGGAAAACTGTACAAGGGAGTTACATCCATGAGGGCCAGTTCTGAATCTTTGCTCTTCTAACATGAAGCTGGTCTACAATATTTGAACTGATCTACCTTGCGTGAAAAGAAACTCCTGAAGGTTTCATAACCTCAAATGTCTTACTGCTCAAACTGCTTTTTTCTTTAGCCTGAATATTTTTTTTTAATGGAACAATTATCTGTTTGGTTTGTGTTCTTAAAAATAATTAAAGTAAATAAAGCACGAATACAAAAAATGAAAGGGTAATATGAAAAGGGAATCAGAGCACTTTATATGATTGTGATAGGAAGATGACAACCATTTTAGTTTCCAAAACTTATGTCTTAGTCAGACTAATACTGTTAGATCTTCCTGACAGCAGCAATAAAAGAGAATGCACATTAGTGACATTAAAGAAAGATGACTAGCTTATATGCTACACACATTTAGACAGATTTACACACACAGTTACTTATAAACAAATTGCAAGTTGTTGCTGACAAGATTGGCAGCATATAAATTTAAATAAATAAATTCCATTCAGATTAGTAGGATTAACTGCCATGTAAGCGTCCAATTCACATGTACTTGTCCATCACTTGACAAACCTCATGAATCATTTGGGTCTTATAGTGAATATAGATTTGAAAAATATCATGTTAAGCATTTGTATGAAAACAAACCACCCCAACTTACATATTACAAGTGACATTTTCTATACCCTTAAGTACAAGATCTAAAAAGCAATAATGTTAAATCCAGATCTTTAAAGACTGTTGTCCAACACTCTAACTTGCAGCAGTCCATTAATCTTCCATCCTAGTGGTAAGAAGCTCTACATAAGAAGTTATCCTATTTCCACAACATTTCTTCAAAATATGTGAAACAAGGTCTTGTTTTACTATTCAAATTCAAGTCCAAAAGGGTCTGGAAATCTGGCTTCTGCAACTACTATTTGTTTTTCATTTTAATTGGTTTGTTAATTGGTTCGGCTACAAAGTACAAACCCTTGATATTGATATTGAAGAGACAAGTGCAGAATTGCCTCTTGTGCTTGTTTAGTATTGAGTGCTCTTCTCAGTGGTGGTTGTTCAGTTTCCTCTTCTCCTCACATTATCTTCTTAGGAGAGTTTGTAGTTTCCATTCAGCTGTCCACTGCTAAGCTGCTTTTCTGAAAATCCAGTTCATCTACACCTCTTCATACACTGCTTGCAAAAATTTGACTGATTACTAGATGGAAGCCAAGAAAAACCCAAACTTTTCTACCACTTAGAGATTGCATAATCAAGCAGTCCATAAATTGACCCAAAATGCCAAGGATTTTTTTTTATTAAATCAGTTGATAGTACAACAGGAAAAGTTAAAAAATAAAATAAAATTATAATGTGTGGAGAAATCAGAGGGTTGTATGTGACCATTGGATGAATCTTTTAACATGTCAGATGACAATGGAATTTTAAATGAATCTACTATAAATTGCCATGAAGTTATTCTAAACTGAACAATTTACTCAAAAATAAAACTAAATGGATCTCATTGTCCTTCCACATGCAATCCTTTTGTTCTTTATTTCAGCAACAGCAATAGTTTTAGGCAGTAAGGGTGATGATTATATTATGAATGATTGTTGCATTCTGGATGTGATAAGTCCTTTAGATCTGTTTAAAATCATGCAGAAATATTCCCCCCCCCCCTATTATGCTATACCAAAGATGAACAGCTTTTCTTCCTCTGGTGAAGGTTGCATTATTTAATCTATTGTAAAGGTAGTAGACCTGTATTTCAAAAATCTGAATGAGCTGCAGATGAGAGTAAATCCTTTGGTGCCATCAAAGATGGGTCTGAAACAAGCAGTGGATGAAACAAGAAACAGGAATGAGGATGAACACTCATTTGACCATTCCTTTTCCCTTCTAGCATCTCGTCTGAAGCACTACGAGAGAGCCAGGGAACGTTTAGTAAAGATCCAGATTAATCCTAGGACCAGGATTATAAAATTAGTTTATGAGCTGTAGGTTGTTCACACATGTACCACACTCTTGCATTGTCAAAAGTCACAGTGCTACATTTTCACCCTCAATATAACATGCAGGCCCTTTAGAGCAGACAAATGGGTGTCACATACTGTAAATATGGCAGATATAAACTAATTGCTTTATTTTTACATTTATTTTATGGCATGCTTAGTTTTTTTTGTAGATTTTCCTTTCATGAATTCCCAAAGGCGAATTGCTTAACAGTGTAACTAAACAATCTTTTAGCTAGGCAGAGTATTGGCATAACAGATTGTCTTATATTAAACAGACTTGTTTTTCAAAAGGTACTCTTGAAATACTTGGCAGCATAAGAAAGGCTTAATTAGAGCTTTTAAAATGAAAACTAATGAGGCTATTAATGGTTCTAGGGTTTGGACTGAACAAGTGAGTATTCACATTAAGCAGGCCTAGCTTAAGTGGAATGCACTACATTTGGAAGCATTTAGTAGCATTTACTTCAACCACAGTCTCTAACACTTCTCACCTGGTAATGTACCCACAATCTGGATATTTTCAAAAGCATCAAGATTTGTTATTTTACTTATAAATGTTGAAAAGCAAAACCTTTTTAAAATTCAATTTTGTAATGATCATTCATTCATTTGGGAGGACCTTCTGCCAACACATGTAGTATTATGTACTAAAAATGCATGTGCAATTTGCTGAAATTATTACAATGCTTGTAAAGGCCTCTACTAATTCAACTAATCTAGACTCATGTGCATTCAAATTTAATCCAATAAGATCTACATCATACATCTTTCAACATTTACAAAAAAAAAATTCTAATTGGGATTTGTATAGAAGCAAATGAATTAAGAATAGAGTTAAATGAAAACCAGGTCACATTATATACTGTGCTTGTAACTTTACATCTGTATCTCATTAGGATATTCAATTTCCCTAAACTCAAGTAATAAAATCTGAGTAATCTATGGCTTTGTTTGTCCATCACTGCAGAATTGCAAATTTATAAATCAAACTGGTTCGAATGATTAGTATTTGGTTTTAAATGAACACTGAATGATGATGCACTATAGATATTTCTGAGAAGCAAACTGAAAAGGAGCAAGATTAAACAGGATGAAAATATATATACAGATAACCTAGCAGTAGGGATATATTTGGGAATTCACAGAACAAAGTATATTAATATGGAAAATATGTTATTCAGGCCATCTTTATGGCATGAGGCTGTTATATGGGGAAAAAAATCACATTCTGGAATTTTCTGACTTTTTGCATATCTTTGCCATAGAGCAGGGGTGTCAAATTCACAGCATCACGTTGCTGTGTGAAGTATCACAACTTTTTTCTCCTTTGCTAAACCGGGGAGGAGCATGGCCAGTGTGTGATGCATCTGGCCTGAGGACCACAAGTTGACACCCTTGCCATGGAGTGTTAGCAGCACTTCTGAATTTTGTAAAAGTCATGGCTGGCAGATTTCTTT
The DNA here is from genome assembly GCA_017656035.1 of Myanophis thanlyinensis. NCBI lineage: Eukaryota > Metazoa > Chordata > Lepidosauria > Squamata > Homalopsidae > Myanophis > Myanophis thanlyinensis. The sequence continues at coordinate 13,770 of JAEANM010010158.1, forward strand.
CCTACTTCTTGACCTGAACAGTTTTTCATCATTAAAGGGAAGTTTTGTATCAGAAAATTTGGACAGAATTTATCCAGATCATCTGCTCATCAGCTGAAGTAGAAATGTATGGCAGTAAGCCACAAATGTTCAAACATGTCTGGTGGAAAATAAATGTTTTTTTTTCTTCCATTCGATCATGTCTAATTCTCAGAGATTGCCTAGACAAATCCTTGCAGTTGTATTACATTTTGAAGAAACCCTGTCTGTGTTATCTTTAAATGATTTCTTTATGCGGTGAAACTAACCCCCCACATGCTTCCTTCCTAGTACAAAATAGTTGAATTGTGATTAAAAATAAAGCAAAATTGGATGGTTTTACACAGAATATTAATCTATAAACCATGACTTGCAAATCAAAGTGGTTGTGTTCACTCAACGCTAACTACACTGAGGATTAAACACCATAACACCCAGTCACTGTGATTTATAAACTGTGATTTTTGATTTAGCAAATTTTGCAAAGTATGCAGCTCAGCCAGACCCAGAGTGAATATTAATGTATAATTTTCTCTGTTCATTGATCAAATCTCCTAAAATTTAGAATGCACATATCTAAGATAATAATAATTCAGAATTAATCATATTTTGATTGAGCCCAAATAAACAAGTGAGACTTGAGTTATTCATCATTGTATTATTACATGTGATTTAGTGGGTTTACAGTAAAAATGATCCAATCTGATTCAACCCAATAACTAGTTTCTTTATACAGGTCAGGTGTATGCAAACAGACAGCTGAATAAATCAAACTGATAAATCAATTGTATTTTTAAAGCAACAGGATATACCTCTGAAATATACATTATCCTGATTCATTTTTATTGTTTATAAAAGGTGTTGATCAAGTAGTTGACCATAAACACACTGAAATACTTTTCAAAAAAGTATATGTTTTCAAATTATTATTCTGGGTATATATTTTGCAGTTATCCATAAAACAATTTTGTTTTAAAATTCTTTAAAACTTTTACTTCTTGCTGTAATTCATTTCTGTATTCACATAAGTAAAGCCATACAGAAATATTTGAAATAAATACATTTGTAATAAAATGTTGGTGCTCTACCTGCTGTCTTATTATCTAGAGAAGGAAGCAGAATAATCCTTTCAGAATATCTCTAGCGTTGTTCTCTCCTCTGCATAGCATGTATTTCAGCTAAATATCAGATAGGTGCATACAGCTGTACACATTGAAACTATTTTGTGTCTGGTTATATACAGTTGTGCCAGCAGGAAAATTGGAAAATTCTTTTCATAGGTCACCCAAAACAACTTGTTCTCCTTTCTGATACTCAGTTTGAGAGAATCTAGAACAACTTGCCACAGCCAACTTGCCAAGGGACAGCTCACCAAGAGGCAACTTGTCAAGGGACAAAAGTTACACTAATATTGAAGAAATTGTGCAATAGAATCATTAAAGAAAGGATGCCAAAGGTGGGACAAAATGAAATGTGAGTGACAAAAATTAAAATGATGTTTTAATTATTTTAGAATAGAATAGAATAGAATAGAATAGAATTATTTATTGGCCAAGTGTGCTTGGACACACAAGGAATTTGTCTTTGGTGCATATGCTCTCAGTGTACATTAAAGGAAATGGTACATTCATCAGGAATCATAAGATACAATACTTAATGATAGTCATGGGGAACAAATAAGCAGCCAAATTATTCTAGGAGACAATAATATAAATCGTAAGGATACAAGCAGAGGTGAAACTCAGCCAGTTCTATCCGGTTCGGTAGAACCGGTAGTAGAAGTTTGAAATTGGCCCCGCCTGCCCACCCGCCCGAGCCCATATTCCTCCTTATATGCACACTTTTTTTTATTCACCTAAATCACCTGTTTTGAGTGTCTGCGGAGCCTTCCTGATGATCCCTGCTGCCTCTGGAGCCTCTAAAAGTCCTTTAAAGTGCCGCGCTGCAGCACGTTTGACGCGCATGTGCACGCACCAAACTGGTAGGAAAACTGGTTGGATTTTGCCCATGGATACAAGTTATAGTCATAGTGGGGTGGATAGGTGATGGAACGATGAGAATAATAGTAATGCAGACTTAATAAACAGTGTTGAGGGAATTATTTGTTTAGCAGAGTGATGGCATTCGGGAAAAAGCTGTTCTTGTGTCTAGTTGTTCTTG
>JAEANM010010159.1:0-15946 GCA_017656035.1 Myanophis thanlyinensis
ATTCATATATTTGTTTGCCGCCCATCTCTGTTTGAGCTGACTTTTGGAGACAGATTTATTTAAACCATTTTTAAAAGGCCTAGTTTCCTAATGGCCTACCTACAGGAGGCTTCTGATGAACTTTGACAAAATCAGCCCCACACATGTGGTTGAGCTTCCCTTCCCTTCCATCGTTGGCCAAGTGTATTGCCAGGCTCTCTGAAAGGTAGGGTTCCATTTCTTTGAGTTTTAGGGCTCCTATGCCATTCGCACAATCAATCTTCAGCCCCCCACGGCCATCTGTCTGGGAAGCAGCCTGCAGAAAAGAAACCAAAAGGGAGCTCAGGAAAGGAGGATGGACAGACCCCAGCAAGTTTTGGGGAAATGAGATTTCCATCTCCCAACTTTCGCTTTACAGGATGTATCCTGTATATTAACTGCTATAACTTATTTTCATTCAGTCATTGAACTATTGTCATTAAACAACTCATCAGAGCTAAGTACATATTTTATAAAAATAACAAGTAGAAGTTAAAAATGTCATAAATGAATTTCAGTAGTATGGCCTTGGGCACTATAAATAAAATGTGCAGGCTCATAGGATTATACATCTGCTTCAGCAAAAATATTTTACACATATTCGAAAGCAAGTAAGATAAAAGAACATCAAACTTTCGTAAGAAGGTTCTTCTTCAGTAGGATAAAAGTCCATTTTGATCTATTAGCTCATGCTTTGAGATAGTTGATATAATCCCTTGTTGGGGTTATAACTAGTCTTAAAAGGACTCTCTTCTAGAGAGAACATTTTTCATGAATTTTTAATAAATGCACTTAAGAATCCAAGCCAGGTCTTCTCTTTAGGGAAGATGGGTTCTTTTTACCTGCATTGTAAGCTCCAGAAAAGCCTTGGAGAGTTTCTGATAATAGCCTTCCACTGTTGGTGTTCCATAGGTGCCATGAGTGTTGTGACAACGGACCATATAGTGTAACTGTGGGGTTGTTACTAAGCCATAATCTAGTAAGAGAGAGAGAAGAGTCAAGCATTCATTTACCCACAGCAATAGCATGTAGACTTATATACTGTTCCCCAATGCTTTACAGCACTCTCTGGTCAGTTTACAATGTCTGCATATTGCTCCCTAACATTATGGGCCCCCATTTTGGATGACCTTGGAAGAACAAAAGGCTGAGTTAACTTTGAACCGGTCAGGATCGAACTCCTACTGTGTGGGCAGAGTCAGCCTGCAATACTGCATTCTAACCACTGTGCCACCAGGTCTCCTCATTTACCTATGCACAACTAAAGTGTCAGGGTTCCACACAACATCAGCAATGCAATCAGAATTCCAAAGAAACAAAAGTCCATAGAATTTTATTGAAGATATTGTACTGGTACGGTCTGGGGAAATCCTGAATCTAAAATTCCCGGGCTTTCTCCACCCAAGTAAAACTGAAAGTTCCACCCCACATTCACATGTTAAATTCTTACCAACCCCTTCAAAGAAACTTCCAACATTCTTTCCAGGACTTTCCCTCACAGGTGTTCACAACCCAGAAAAACTTTCCCATGAGAAATATGTTAAAAGAATGTAAACTAGATAACAGTCCCGAGTCAGTCCTATCAACCTCCATTCCTCCAACCCATTGGTCTTGCAGGAATAAAAAATGTGTCAAAGCTAAAAGGTGCAATATAATATGCAAAGCAACGGCTAATACTTTTCAGCAGAAACACCTCCAATCCAAAGTTTCCTTTTAGTCTTGACATAAAGCTCTTTACCAGGAAAAGGGAAATGCAATAATCGAGATTTTGTGGAACTACAATTCCCAATAACCCATCCAAAAATAAATTCTAAGGAATGCTGGGAGTTGTAGCTAACACATTTGCAGGGCTAAAAGTTCCATTTCTGGCTTGCATTGAGCCAGGCAGCTGGCTAGGTGAGACAACCTGTATTATCAATTACAAGTCCAAATAGTTTTCCAGGGTTTCAATTAAGAGTCCTTTCCAGCTCTATCTGGAGATTTCAAAGATGGAGTCAGAGACCACCTGCACACGAAGCATAATTCTTCCCCCAGGTTCCAGACTTCCCAAATAGTTTCCTTAAACCTACATGAATCAAATCTCAGCATGAAGATAAATAACCAAATGGTAATCGAAGAGCAAACGTACCATGATATTGACCTCCAAGGACAGATACCCCATCAATTGCTGATTGTGAAAGCTCCTTGCTGCTTGGCCTGCATGCAGAATGTAGAAACAAGCAAACAAACAAACAACTGGTTAAAAATACTACACCAAAATACAAGCTAAAACACAAATACTAGCCAAAGAAAATATTTCTTTCTGCAAAGGGAAGGAATAGCAGCCAAGCAACTCAAATACTTTTAGGCAGGTTTTTTTTATTAATTTTGGATCCACCAAAAAAGTCTTGGTATTTCCCACATGTTCCCAATGATTCATATGGTATCTATTTTATACATCTGCTTCCCATTCTTTCTTCTTCTACAGAACTTTAGGTGACTTATATGGGTTAGTAAAGAGTGACTACCTTCACCAAATCTGGCAACAGACCTTAGGTGCCATTGCTCTAAGAGGGTTAAAGCCAATGCTGAGCTGGATAACAAGAAAATGCAATGCAGCTAAGGAAGGGAGGAACTGGGTCATGTCCCATGGGGGTGGAGGCAGGGATGGCTGTGCAAGGTACACCATGTCCCATGAAGGATGACCATGTCCCATAGACCATGTCCCAAGGAGGAGGAGGCAGGAGGCAGGAGGAGGCTGTGCAAGGTAGACCATGTCCCATCAGCAATCTCACTCTTCAACTCTTCAGTAGTGTTCCTAGGATTACTTCAGCAATCTTCACTGAGGTTGCCCGTAAGCCAATAAGCCTTCAGCTTTCTAAATCCTCCCCAATCCACCTCAGTTTTTCCAGCCTGTGTTGTTGTTAAAACCAAAGATCTTCAATTGTCTAGGCCCATCTTAGCTACCAGGTATTACCAGGTAGAACCTCAGTGGCGCAGTGGTTAGGATGCAGGCTACTTCTGCTGCCTGCTGGCTGCCTGCAATTTGGCAGTTCAAATCCCATCAGGCTCATGGTTGACTTAGCCTTCCACCCTTCTGAGGTGGGTAAAATGAGGACCCAAACTATTGGGGCCAATATGCTGACTCTGTAAACCGCTTAGAGAGGGCTGTAAAGCACTGTGAAGCGGTATAGAAGTCTAAGTGCTATTGCTATTGCTATTATATAACCTCAGTTTCTTTTCCCCAATTTCCCCTCCAGTTCTTCTTGTTTTTAAGATTCCCCTTTAATGCCGGCCCAACACCTAACAGCCACGCCCTTCCTCCTCTGGGAATGCTTCCTATGAGGAACTAAACTATACATATTCCCAGCTTCTAGCTATAAGCAAAGCCAGCACAAAATAGAGTCATAAACAGCCATCAGGAAACCATGGATGAATGCAAGCTGTTATAAGTCTACACCACACTATTCTCACTGTGGTGTGGAAGTAAAGTTGAAGGAGATGGATGTATTTAGTCTGTTTGAAAAGGCACCATAGTAACCATGGCCATCCAACGATTTCTGCAACCAAAATACCAAAATTTCCAGGTGAATCTTTCATGTAAATTCATTTAAAACAAATAAATCAGATGGCAACAAAAACAGAAACACAATGAGAAAGTACTTAATACGTAGGCAAGTCAAGGAGAAGATAATATGGTTAAGAGGAGGAGAGATGACGGTTATAATTTTTTTTTTAAGATAGAAAGAAGGCAGTGGTGTTAGATAAAAGGCTAGGAGAAAGGGAGAGAAAATTAGGGTAATAATATTTTTAAACACATAATCTTTTTATTGTGCTTTGAATTTTAATACTTACTCAATATGAAACTAGAGAAACTTTTTAGAGAAGAAGATATAATATATGTAATTGTTAAAAATGTTTAGAGTTGAGAAAGGTTTTATAATGACTTTTAAAGGTGTATTGACAGATGTTAAATCTAGAGGAGGAATGGTATAAAAATAACATTGAAATAACTTGGAAAATGTGTAATATGATTTGTATTTTAACTATTAGAATATTTTTAAAGTTAAGAGAAGAATAGCAAATAGCAAAAAGAGATTGGTACAATTTTGAATGGATGAATTTTAGGTAGAAAAAGGGAAGAATATATTCAAGAGAAGTAATGTAATCAGATATAAGAATATAATGGGAAATGTAGAGGAGAAATTTGAAAATGTTTGTACCAAAAATGATTAATATTATATGATATAATCTATGAACTAAAAGATACCCAGATAACATGCTGAATACACAAAGATATGTTGTCTGGAAAGAAAGGTATGAAATTATATATTTGACCTTTGACCTGCAAGACATGTATCTGGCTTACCGGGTATCTCTACCAATCACAACAAAGGCCTTGCTCTGAAGGTCCACTGCCTCCTTCTGGCAGATCTCAGTCAGGACACAATGTAACTGGGACTCTTCTGCATTCGCCAAGAACGTGGCATGTTCTTCCCAGGTAGGGGCCAGCATTTCCCCTGAAGGATCAATCAGCTTCACACCATTGTCTTCCTGGGGGAAGGCAGAAAATTATCACTATGAAAATTGATGGCATGTTTAGAAAAAAAGATTTAGTTTCTCTGAAGCAAAGAAATATATTAAAAGTGTGTAAAGTTTCAAATTCGAAGTGTTGGCAACTCTAAACGCTTGCTTCAAGCTTAAAACACGATGGATTGACTCTAAAATGGTTCATGTTTGGAAGGTTTTGCACACCTTTAAAAGATACAGTGTTGTAAATTGCCCAAAGAAAAACTGTTTTGAAGTGTAACATCTTTACAGTAAATAAATAAAAGTAAAACGTCAATTAAATCAATCATACCAGAACTTGTAAATCATTTTTCAAAAAGAATGTCAAAAAAGGTAAAATGATTTAATCTAGTGGAATTGGATTTAATTCATGCTTATATTGCAAAAAGCATCAGTGAACACAGTCAGACTTATTTCAAAGTAAACATGCATATGTTTGTGCTGTAAATAATTGAAGAAAGAAGACAGTGTGCATTGTGAAAAAGTTCCAGGAAGTGCAAGTTATACCTAATTAATGATTCAATCAGATTTAACACACAGTTTACACGTAACACTACAGGTTGTTCTCCACTTACAATCACAACAGGGACCAGAATGTCAGTCATTGTGATCATAAGCCAAGGGCCCCAAAGGACTGGACCCAATTATTTGACTGCTTTTACAGTGGTCATTAAAAAACAGTTGTAAATCAAAATCATACATTTGGTAAGGGAACCACATAGTCATTAAGTGAATTCATTCTCCCAAAGAGGTGCTTTTGGCCAAAAATCTGCAAAAAAAAGTCATAAGTTGCAGTCACGTGATGATATGCAGGATGATACATCCAGTCGTAAATCGGAGTCAACTCTCAAGCACCCAAAATGCACCGACAGAATATTTGTAATTCAGGGTTGAATTGTGTTCAATACCTAAAATGCAGCCCTGTGACCGACATTTTATAATGGTGCTTTATGGGCCACAATCCCATTTTCTGAGGTCATTGCAACTTCAGACGGCCGTTAAATGAGCGACCATAAATCGAGGATTACCTGTATTCTAAAATTATGCTAGTTTAAAAAAATGTTTTCCAGTTTAAATTAGGCATCTTAACTATACAGAGAGACAACAGTTAATAGACATTGTTTTCAAGGCCCAAATAATTTTAGAACCAGAGCGCTCGCCTCCTTTGCAATGCTCAGTTTCTTACTTCAGGGTTATGAGAGGCTGTAACCATCACACCAATAGCGGATTTGGTCTTCTTGGACCTCAGGACAGCCAGCAGTCCCATACGAAACATGACGTGGTTGAGGTTTTCTGCCTTGCAACGGAATCCAGCCGTTCCATACTGGAGGAAAAGCCCCAGAGGTTTAGCATGCAGTTTTGAGTATTTTGTAACTGCTTCGGAATCCATTTCTGCAGGATGCACAAGAAACGACACTAATGTATTGCCAGAAATTAGAACTACACACCCTGTGAATCAAAATCATGCCATATAAATTATGAGGAAAGAAAACTGAATTTCGCTCACAATAGAATCTATTCCTTATGCTTTATAAAAAGCAAGTTTAAAAAACGGTGTGTTTTTTTTAACCAGAATCATTATTTGCCAAGGGTCCTTATAATACAATATATAATGCAGATCCTAGAACAAAATGTTGCAACTTTATTATCCTGTTCTGTTCACAAGGACTTTGTTCCTTACCCCTGGCAATCCCAGGTCGCCTTCCTGCACTAAAGAGAGAAGATAGAAACTGATCTTGGGGGAGGGAGGGGATTAATTACTTTACTTTTCCATGTCAATCTTTTTTCTGGACATCCAGGAAACTGCAAACTAGAGATTCAATTACAGGAGCCCACACCAATTTCAATCCCAATACTCTCCCACAATCCAAGTTATACCTAATTAATGTGTTGGGAAAGTGTTGTTTTTTTTAAGACTTAGAATAACTTTCTTGTGACTTTGAATGTACACTAATCGGCATGCCTTAAAATGAAATTTCGTTGCATACAAGCTCACAAGGATCACCACCCTCAATACACTCCACATAAACATGACTGACTGACTAAGTAACTAACTAAATAGGTGCATGCAATGCATGCATACAAAATTATGCAAATACCCACATATATTATCTGACACGGAGAAACAAGGTCCTAACGCGCAGGAGCCTCTGCAGGCAGAAAGCCTCTCCTATCATTTGGAATAACCCACGATGAAAGCCACCTAAACCACCAGATTACCTGCGTTGCAAAGAGAGCGGCGTCCACCTCTGAAGCGCCCTTCCGGGATCGGCTCAGAACACGTTTCCTTTTCGCCTTTCCCGAATGCACCAATCAGAGGGCCGAGCGTGCGGGGGACAGAACGGGGCGGGTTGCAAGATTCGATCCACGCCCAGGCGCCATTCCGTGCCAGGGCCCAGCCACTCCTCCGCCTGCCGTGGTCGTGGCCGGGGCTGGAGTGCGTGGCTGGCTTCCCCCGCGGCCATGTAAGCTAGCCGATCCGGGTACGTGATCCTCTGAAATCGAGCGCGTCGCTCAACTGGCCTTTCTTACGGGCCAGCTCGGGCAGGAATCTCAGGCGGAAGGTGGGTTAGAGGCGAGCCAAAGGCTCCCCTTAGAATTCAAAACTACTTAATGACCACCTCTTTAATTCTGGTCCTCCCCCGTGGTGACAACCAGGCCTCCTTCCCCTTTTAAAGGTAGTCCTCGACTTACAACGGCTCGTTTAGTGACCGTTCAAAGTTAGATCGGCACTGAAAAGAGTGACTTAGGGCCGTTTTTCACACTTAACGACCGTTGCTGCATTTCCCCATGATCAAAATTCAGATGCTTGGCCACTGGTTCGTGCTTTATGTCCGTTGCTGTGTCCCATGGTAACACATTCACCTTTTGCTACCTTCTGACAAGCAAAAGTCATTGGGGAAGCCAGATTCGCTTCACAACCAGTGGTATTAACTTACCCACAGCGGTGGTTCGCTTGGCTGTAAAATGGGGCAATAAATACTCCGTTCTGGCTCACTTAACAAGAAAAATTTCAATTCGGTGGTTTATTGTCAATGCCCAACATGTGTGCAGTGAAATTTAATGAGCCTCCATCGGTACAATCACAATTTTGACCTCAGTTATCCTAATTCGAGGTCTATCTTATATTAGGTTAGATCGTTCCACATAGATGCTCCAGTATAATGTCAGCAACAACTTCCTGAAAAGAGACATGAATTGATTATACAACGTGGAGGTGTGTAGCTGGCGTGTAATAATAGTTGGGCCACCAGATGAACCACACGGGGTTCATTTTGCAGAACTCACAGACCAAATTCAAATTTTATTCATCACATACACAGTCATACATGGTATGATATGCAGTGAAATGCTTATGCGACCGCCCGCAACCACTGTTGATAGGGCAAGAGAATAGTCTAGACAAGATAGAAAAATAAGTTAGGAAATAGTTAGGAAAGTTAGGAATGAGATACTAATAGGGGTTCCTGCTATAGTCTTGAGTGTTCTTATGGTTTCTGGTTTAGAGTCCGTATTGCCTGTGCAAAGAAGCTTCTCAGTCTCTCAGACCGAATATATGCAGACAAGCTCGGTTTATCGGTTGCTCCGTTCTGGGCTAGTAGGCAGGATTAAGAGACCAAGGGGGATGGGCTGCTTGTGAAAATCAGTGGGGTTTTCTCCTCAGTTAACCTTCATGGTAAACATGATACAAAATGACGCGAAGAGGCAATCATTTTGATTAGACCAACTTAAGAGTCACAGAAGTTTTATACATTTTATAATTAAATGCGACTTCCCTGGATTTTCAGCTCACTGAACAATTCTGTGTAAGTCTATTTATCAACGATTTGTTAGTCTTAGGGATGATGGGAGATTTTTACCATTTACAGCAGAAGCTAGCAGGAAACTAGATGTGTTACGCTTCTAAATGGACTGCATCCTAACAGGGACAATGAATTAAATTAATATATGAACTCTTTGCAATAATAAAAATGTAAGCTCTCAGTTGTCCTAAACAGCCTCTGACTATGAAATCTGTGAGTATGACAAAATGTATATTACACAACAAATCCCAGTGACAAGCCATAGTTTGTTTAAAAGTCCTGATTTATTTTAATTGTCATCTGAACGCAGAACATTGACTTGTTCCTGCTTGGGTTTGGCCAGCCTGCAAAGATCCAGTGCAAAAATTACTGAAAACACATTATTCTTCCAGTGTAGCCACTCTGGTTTTTTTTTTTTCCTGTCCATGCTTCTCATTGCTCCTTGGACACTTTGACGTCCATCCATACAACACAAACGTTGTTTTTAAAAAGCAGTATCCACATCACAAGAACAAATAATCAGCAAATCACAAACACGGTGAAATGAGCGGCAAACAAATCTAACGAATGAATGAATGAATAAAATATACAAATACCAAGATATGAATAATAAAAACATAAAACACTATGTTGACGGCTGTTAACATGTCTGAGATCTTTGGCAGAAGATTTGAAGATGAGGAATTGGCTAACAAAGTTATAGAAAATGAAAACATTTGTTCAACCAAATGCTAAAAATACATTTTAATTAATTAAAATGTATTAGCCACCCAACCACAATGGACCCAGGCTTAACATTCTGTAAGTATGGAGCCATTAATATCTGTGAACCATGGAACAGTATAAGACAATAGTACCTAAGTATATATTGGCCCTGTACTGCATTTTGCATTGTTGTCCATCGACTGCTACAATTCAACATACATTTCCAGAATTGTGAAAGTACCCATGGGATTAGCTTTTTTTCTATAAAACAACAGCAGAAATTTTCTTAGGCCATTTTAAAAGCTGAAGCATTGACCGGCCAAAATTATTATTATTTAATTCTCCTTGCAGTATTCTCACTTGGATATGTCTAAGAACAGGTAATCCTTGTGTTACGAAGGATGCCTACAAATACAAATAGTCTTCAAGTTACAGTGGCAATTAGAACCATAATTTCTGTTGCTAAATTATGGAGTTGTAAAATGTGATGTCATGTGACCACGTCACCCAGCGATGGCAATCCCTGCGGCCTCTGTTACCATTATTGAGGATTGTGTGTTGTTAAGCAAGCACCTCCTCGCACCTTCCTGCTAACTTCCAACAAACAAACCAGGGAGGTGGGGGGAAGGTGACAAGAAGTTGCAAGTCCCAGTGGGCTTGAAAGCAGGCCAACAGGTGGAAAATAGAGCATGTGCAGATGGCTGCGGCGGTACAGCAGAGCATAGCAGGGCTTGGAGTAACTGCTGCTGGATGGGAGAGCAAGCACGATTGGTTAGAGAGACACAAGCACAGTGGGGCTTGGGGGTACTGTTGCCAGGGTGAGGGTGCGTGAGCAGGGCAGACTTCCCTGGGCTGTTTGCAACCTTCCGTGATGGCTTCCCCATTGACTTTGCTTCTGGCAAGCAAGCCAGGGAGATCATAATTTGCGAGCGTGTGATTGTGGATGCTGCAAGAGTCATGTGAACCAGGGGCCATGTACCAGAGTTTGGTCACATGACAGCAAGGGCCCTGGGACAGCTGGGAAACTGATTGTAATCACCACTTGTTCAGTACCGTCTTAACTTCAAATGGCCACTGGACTCATGGCCGTTAATAGAGGACTTCCTGTATCAGTCTGAGGGTTGGCATCCATTTCCTTTGCCCTTTGATTCCAAGCAGCCGTTCTTTCTTTGGATCTCTTGAGCAGCCATGAGGGCATCTTGGCTTCCACAATTTTAAAAAGCTGTTTCTATTCTTTTATTTCTTGTGTTTCTCCATAATGTGGTACATTATGTCTCTGCTGGAGCTTGATTTTACTCTGGGCAGTCTCTTATCTCCTTACAACTGAGGTCTAAGTCTAAGGACAGATTACATATAAAGAAACGTTTGCAATAAGTGGCAAATATTTGTAGGTTAGGTGTAGTATTAGGTTGGAGGTTCATTCTCCGAGTTGGTGAGTTGGTTTCCGAATGTTTTGTTAACATTCAGAAACCAATCCACAAGCTCAGAGAATGAACCTCCACCCTAATAAAGAAATGTTTCAGTTGAAAAAAAAAATCAGGCCCTCCAAACTGTCTTCCTTTTTTTTTTTTTTTGGGAGACGATGCTAGCAAGCACAAGAAAACTTTACCTGATTTGATATTTCTTTTTTCTAGGTGACTGATGTTGCATCTGTCATCATGTCGGGCAACATGAAAGACAGTCTTGAGCTTCAGGTGGCTGAATTGGAAATGCTTTTGTCTATGTTTCCTAATAAAGGAGAAATAACTCTTCAAGATGAAAATATTTTTGAGAATATTCAGAGGTACTTGAACAAGACAACTGAAAATCTCCCGCCTAAAATTGAGTATTCAGTTGCTGTTCCTGTAAATGAAACCAAGGTGAGGCCATCTGTTTTTATTGGTTATTGTTATTATTGAAGAATTCCAATTGTACTTCAGTTTCGTAAACATTTATGAATCAGTAAAATTACTAATTTTAGCCAATAGGCCTAATGTATATTTGGTGGATTTTTGCCTAACTCGTTTTTTTTTCAGTTGTAGATTGCATTATAGCACTGCGTTTAGAGATTAAATAAAATGATTATAATACACTATCCTGTTCTCAGAGGCATTGAAGAAATCCATGTAGACAGACTAAAAGCTTTTTTAGTTAACAATGCCGCTTCACTGGACATATTTTTACAGACTTCTTTTGGGTATTTTTTTTTTAAACTTACATATCTGGGATCGCAAGATAGTGACCATCTACATGTTTATTGAAGAATTTTGTTCCATTTCTGAAGTTGGTTTTTTTCTACTTTAAATCTTGATCTGTGATCTATGATCTAGAACAGGGGTGTCAAAGTCATGTCATCACGGCACCATCATGTGACATATCGGGACGTTTTTCCTTCACTAAACCAAGAGGGGGCATGGCCAGCATGTGACACATCCAGCTTGTGGGCCGGGATTTTGACAGCCCTCATCTGGAATTGCTTCTCTAGATAAAATGAAGGGAGCCATTTAGGTATCAAGTCCAGCCTATTCAATGCAGAAATCCCAGTTAAAGCATTCTGATTATCCTGTCTTTGTTTGAACATATCTAATTGTGCTTTGATTTCAGAACACTTTTAACAATGCATTAAATTAAACAGTTGCTTGCTACAGGTTACAGTTTTTGTTTCGCTTTCTCTTTTTAAGGTCAAGCATTTTTCTATTAAGTATAAGTTGTCCTCCTTAACTACCATTCCTTCAGATCCCATTCAAAGTTAACAACAGCACAACACAAGGAGACTTATGACAGCTGTTTGAAGTAACTTAGCTGTCATAGCATTCCCACAGTCACAAGATCACAATTTGGGTCCTTGGCAACCAGCTTGCAATTAAGTCACAACATTCCATAATCATGTGATCATCACTTGTGATCTTCACTGCCATCTTCTAAATAAGCAAAATCAGTGCCAATGAGATCACATTTGATGATCACATGACATCACACTTAATTGTCTTATGGAATTCACTTAATGATTGCACCTGAAACTGCTGATGTTAAGTCAGTATGGTCAAGTGATGTTGTGCTTTATGGTTGTGTTGCTTAGCAACAGAGTTCCTGGTTCCAATTACTATTAACCAATAGCATGTGAGTGTCATTGAGTCTTTTTCCCTCAAATTGTAGCCCTATGGATTATTGCTCTAGGCCAGGGATGGGCAATTATGGCTCCTTCATGACTCGTGGACTTCAGCTCCCAGAATTCCTGAGGCAGCATGGCTGGCTCAGGAATTCTGGGAGTTGAAGTCCACGAGTCATAAAGGAGCCATAAGTGCCCACCCCTGCTCTAGGCAGTAGAAAACCATGTTCCTACAGTGAAATATACATACTGTGAGGATAAACTTACTGCAGTTGTGAATATATGATATATTCTAGACCCAGGAAATTGTACTGTGTCAGAGGTCATCCCAATGAACAGAGAATTTAGCATTAGAAACTTCAGCATTGCTATAGTCTTGTATCTTTGCCTTTGAAGTATTAATAATGTGTCTGCTTAGATATCACATCAACTAACTAAAGCAATTCTGTCGTTTTGTAACATAACCTGGTTTATAAAGAAAAATAATATCAGCAATGAAAAGAAAGCTGCGTTTGGTGAAAAACTGGTAGAAAAAGAGGAATTGGCATCAGGAAGACAGATCAAACTGCCAAAAGTTTAGATTGCAGAGTTTATTTAAACTTCTTCCTTTTTTGAGAAGGAAAACTCATATCCAATTTTATATGCAATCAAGAGTCACAACACAGTCGTAACTGTATCTTCTATGCTGATGTTATTGATAACTAGCTTTTAATGTTATCACACTGATTCTAAAAGCACGAACTTTACCTAATCCGTAAATAAGTTGCCCGCCTGCAGGTGTGGGACTTGCAACTTTCTGTCGGCTTCCCCGCTAATTTTGGTGGTGGGGAAGCCAACATGATGTTCCATTAATAACCATAAAATTCAGTTAATCTCAACAACTGTGGCCACAGGGATTGCCATGCTAAGTGATGTGGTCGCACTTTATAGACAGCATTTAGGGATGGAAATTCCAGTCCCAGTTGCCATCTTTAGTCAAGGACTACCTGTGACAGGGATCCAAGAACTTGTACATTATATCAGCTCTGTATGTTATGCAGTAATCTTAATTTGTAAGTAACCATACCTAGAGCTCTATAGTGTGAGGGCATCCATGGAAAGACTAAGTGAGGGCGATATATAAATTGTTTGGCTATATATATATATTTGTTCTTGTGCAACATGTATTGTATGCAAATGAGTAAAATTCTCCTTTATGGCATATAGGATATGCAAAATATTT
The DNA here is from genome assembly GCA_017656035.1 of Myanophis thanlyinensis. Classification (NCBI taxonomy): domain Eukaryota; kingdom Metazoa; phylum Chordata; class Lepidosauria; order Squamata; family Homalopsidae; genus Myanophis; species Myanophis thanlyinensis. The sequence continues at coordinate 13,385 of JAEANM010010159.1, forward strand.
GTAGGAAGGGAATAATCAATTTTTAATGAATTGGCTTTAAATTTTACTGAAATAAAGATAACTTGCATAAATATAATTGGATTCCTATATTTCCTTTGGTGTACAGTTTTTTCTCCCAAAATTGCTGAAATACAAAATAACACATTATATTATTTGTCTTCTCCTCCTCTTTTTAGGCCATTGTAGATTTGCAGGTGGAATTGCCTCACTGCTACCCCTATGTGACACCGCAACTTTTTGCAAGATCAAGTACACTGGACAGGCAACAACAGTTGCAGCTCAATAAAGATCTTACATCTTACATCTCTACTTTGGAGCCCGGAGAACTTTGTATATGTGCGGCTGTTCGGTGGTTACAGGATAACAGTACATTCAGAGTACAAGACAGTGCAGTTTGTGAAAGAACAACAAAAGAAATTGTCAAAGCACCATTTAAACGCATGTGGATTTACAGCCATCACATATACCGACAAGAACTGAGGAAAAAGATCTTTGAATATGCAAAGAAATTAAATCTGACTGGTTTCTGCTTAGCTGGGAAGCCTGGGGTGATTTGTGTGGAGGGCACAAAAAAAAACTGTGAAGAGTTTTGGCATATTATTAGATATCCCAATTGGAAACACATTTCCTGCAAGCATCTTGAGACTGGAGAAACAGAAGGAAATGGGGAAGGTTTTCGTCTCTTTCAGACCTTTGAAGATTTACAGTTTCAAGCTCATGGTGATTATGGATTAAGGAACGACTATCACATGGACCTTGGTCAATTCCTAGAATTTCTTAAGGTTCATCAAAGTGAACACATATTTCAGATCTTGTTTGGCATTGAAGGAAAAAGTCCTGACACTTAGCACACGTTCATTCCCCCTCTGGTTCTTGACAAGGTTTTGAAATCTTCACGCACCAAATAAGAACAAATGTGCTAGAAGGACAGGGTTATATTTGTATGCAATCAAGAGGGAGAATTGGTGTGATTTTAATGTATGATGTAATAAAATAAAATCCAGTCTTTATACATTTCGAAATGCCTACATCTCCGGCGATCAGAACATGACCCAGAGCATAAAAAATAAGTGGTAGGGCTGAGCAACCCTTTTGAAAAAAAATGCTTTGCGACATGTAATGTGTACTTGTCTTCAAATCCATAAAGCAGACATCATATCAATTATTTGGGCTTATATGGCCCAAACTTACCTATAAACTGCTTCCAGATCCATATCATTGTAAGCAGAGAATCCAACTTATTCTAACAGATCCACCATCTGTTGCAAAGTACATCTTTTAAAGTATGTTAAAAGAAGATTCTCAAGTTTGCCTGGAAGTTGAGTCACAGCATCTGGACTTTGGGTTTTTTTTCTTTGAAACTTTTCACTGCTTATCCAGGTAGACTGAAGAAGCTACTTGGATCAGCTGTGAACATTTCAGTCCAAAAAAAGAAGAGTCCATGACTCAACTTCCAGACATCTTTTAAACAAGTAGCACAACCCTCATTCCTATGTTGCACATTATGAAAGACAAGAGTCACTTCAGCGGTTTGAGAAGAAACCATACTGCAGATGTACCTGCTGGATTTTGCAAGTAGTATTGAGTCACTACAGCAACAAAATCTCTGGACAGCAGTGGGCTTGAGAATATCACAGAATGTCCTGCAATTCCAAAATCTCTGGTATTCCCCACCTCCTTAGTAGCTTTTTTTTTTTTTTTTTACCATTTTCCATTTAATTCTGCTTCAGCTGTAACCCATAGAAACATTAAAACATGCCTTCTGAGACTAGAGTAGCCTGATAGATTTTTAAAAGGGGAGATTGGCATCACGAACTTGAATTTAAGTCTCTTGCACTGAGTAGAGCTAGAGCAGGAAAGAATTCCTAGGGTTTTTCTTAAAATGCACTAGGATCAGAGGTGAAATTCAGCCGGTTCGCACCAGTTCTATAGAACTGGTGGTAATAATTATAAGCAGTTCAGAGAACCAGTTATTGGAAGAAATCTCCTTTTGGTTTTTTTCCCAGTTTGCAGGGTTAATCCTGTAAAGATTAACTTTACAAGGTTAATCCTGTAAATAAGGCAGCTGTTTCTAGCCTAATCTTTATTGCCTTGCCCACAGAAACTGCCTCTCCCCTTATTACATTGCAACTTTGGTCAAGTTTAATTCTGTGCTTGGGGATGTTTAATCCTGTGGCCACACCCACAGAACTGGTAGTAAAAAAAAATGAATTTCACCACTGACTAGGATGGGAGGAGAATGTCTCTATTACTGCCTTTTCTATATAAAGCCTTAAATGGCATCATCGCCAACAGCAAACTGTAAAACAGGATTGTTTCATGTCAAGTTTTTAAAAATTTAATTCCATTGAAAATTCTGGAAAGAGGGCTCTCAATGCAAAAGTTATCAGTGGCAGAATGGGTTCACCAAATGACACTTCTCACTGATCTACAAGCTACAATAGACCTCTTCAAATTAGAATTTTTTTCAAACTTATGCAAAACAATATTATTCCCATTCTCCAAGGTCTAAATTAACTCAAGACACCACTTACTTTGATCTTGGACCTTGGTTATGCCTGC